>JAXCGZ010005864.1:45000-107500 GCA_037179515.1 Halocaridina rubra | reverse complement strand
GTAGATGCGACCCTTTGCATTTTCCAAGACGCCAATACCGGTATCGTATTTTATATGGTGCAATACTGTGAGTTACATGTTTAAATTTATGTTCCTTACTATTTTTTACTGTTTTATTATTTTTAGGCTAGGAAATACTATTTTTTATCTATAATATAATGAAAATACTGAATTTTAATATGTACTATCTCATGTAGGTGCGACCCTTTGCGTTTTCCAAGACGCCGATACCGGCATAGTATTTTATATGGTGCAACACTGAGTTACATGTTTAAATAAAATACATGTTCTCGCCATAAAAACCCGCGATGCACTGAATTCACGGCAAGTGAATGGCGATATAGCAAGGGATTACTGTATATATATATATATATATATATATATATATATATATATATATATATATATATATATATATATATATATATATATATATATATATATATATATATAACTTCTGCCAACTCATCAGGTTGAATGAGTACATCAACAGAACTGGCATTGCAGAGTTGGAACCAACCACAATAATGGTTCTTAACCTGAATGCCAAGGGAGATTTCCAAGGGGAATTTTAAATAAGCCCACTCAAATAATATATTTTCGAATGCAGTCCACTCCAAAAGCTTGCTTCATTCCTACAGTTGTAAATTCAAATTTTATAAGACGCTTTCTTATATACATAGCAGACCTGATTACACATATATAGTCAATGAATTTAATGACATATATTTTCAATTAATTTAGTAATTAATTTTCCTTACCAGCAAGTGCAACTAATGGCAATGTTACAGGGACTGCATACAGGTTTACAAATAAGATCTGATACTGAAGAGGATCCGACAAAAGTACAGTGTAATATTTTTGGCTAAGGGCCACGCTGTCAAAATAGCCGCAAAGCACTGAATTACACAAGGAGTTTCGGCAGAAGAATAGAACTTCATAAGAGTCCTTTCGCTCTTTTGAAATCATAGTATGTAAAACAGGTAGTGACTTTCACATAGATACCACACATACGGTATTTATAAAAAAATTTATTCACCTTTAACGAAAAACAGATATATTCACCTGATAATACTACAAATCCAGTATAGTTTGCTTCTTGTGAAAGAATACCATCCTTCACAGGGGGAGAGACTTGCAGAGAAAGAAGAGAACGTCTATTGCCTCTGGTTATAGCCCTAGCAACACGCACAGCATCACTTACCGACGCAGCTACTGAGGGATCGCCATTTGGTACAAGTTCACCGAGACAAGCGGCACAGCCACCTGACCAATTGCCAACTACTTTGCCATCACCAAGCAGTAAATATTTATCTTTTACACTCAATCTGCAAAAAAGTCAAAATATAGACCGAAGTTGACAAATATTTCAGCATAGAAAATTCAGTTGTAATTTATGAAAATAGAAATCCTTACTTCTTTTCTTTTATTGCACAAAAAACATAATTAATATATATACGTTAACTCTTACTTAAAATCGGATATTAAGTACATACCAGTAGTTAAATGATACAACATTATTTAGCTTTATAAACACTCACCTAGTAAAAGCCTCAGCAACATAAGCCCCAGTGGAAGAAGGAGACCTATGAACCTCCTCATAAGTGCTGAGAGGTAGATTACTTGGTTCTGGTAACTCTTGCAAGATGGTGCCATCAGCTAATTTGACCACTACAATCCTGGAAAATTATACAATACATATATAAAAAATCAAAAGACTTACAATACTATATTAACCTGATTAGAAGTCCTAAATATATATACCTTGAATTAAAACAAGCATCTAATGAATATAAAACCAAAATATATAAAGTGTTCACTTAAGAATTCGTCGAACTCTCCCTTAAGTACTCTTAAATAAAATATATATCAACAAAATAATTATCTGTCAAAAAAGTCATACCTTGGCAAACAAGACAAGAATTTTTTAATTATATATAAAGTCATTATCAGATTACAGCAGAAAGAGAAAATAATCATTATTAAAAAATTACATTCGAGAAATGTTCTCAAAAATATATTTTTTCCAGAATGACACTTAAGTCACAACTGTCTAAAGAACTAAAATAGGACTACATCATACCCTGTTCATTCTCATCTCTTGTATAAGTTGCCTTGTGGTAAGAAAAATCATTAGGGAAAGAAGGATGGCCAGTTCCCACTCACATATCCCTTTTGGTTACCTTTCTTTGACATGCAAAGAATAGAAGGGCAATGCTTTCCTAATAATGTTGTCTAGCTGAAACGAAAGATACGCTCAGTAGCATAACTCTGTGATACCAACCTGTGGCAACAAATGGTACCATTTCGTTGGGATACCCTGGGAACAGGCAACTTTAGGACTGTCTGACCTTCATGGAAATACTTCCACCAACTAACTCGTTCAGGAACTGGTACCCAAACAGGCATCTGACATACAGCATTTACAGAAGAGCTGTACTGATGTTTGTTTCCAGCATAAACCTGTTAAATGATGTTATGAAGAGAAAGTTACTCTTCAGAATAAATACTAACATTTTATTATTCAATACGAATATGTCATTAAAATAAAGAAAATACACTGTTATTAATATTCAACTTTTACTGTGGTGTTACCATAAAAAATTTGTAGTAATGAGCTTAACAGTATGAATTTGTATATTTCATATATAATACAAGGACACTGATTACTATATCAATATTATTTGTTCCCTTTTTCTTCAGTATTTGGATGGCAAATACATAAAAGAAAATGCTTACTGACTTACCTTAACAGTATAATTTGTGTTAGGAAGAGCATTGTGAAAAGTGTAATTCCTTAAAGACCCAGGGACATTTTGCTTGTGTTCGTTATTGTAGTAACGCCTCTGGCCATCTTCATTGATAAAGGATGCTGTCTCAATGATTTCTATCTTGTAGTGGTCAATAACACCAGTGGTGTTATTGGGAGGTTTCCATCGTATGATAACAATATTTGCAGAAGTATGTTTGTTCTGCTTGCAATCCACAAGCAAATCAGATATTCGATTAGGTATTCCATTTAACGTCCTCCCAACAACCGAAGGGGAGTACTCACTACAGTCTCTCTCTCGGTCTGGATATACATCCATACAAGCTGCAACCTGAAAGATTATAATCACTATTAGTAAGTTACAGTATGGTTGCATTTCAATAATAGGATGACCCATGGCATCAACCGCCCGTTACAATACTACAGCTGAAGGATCTTGTGGACTTAAATAAGACTATCCAGGACAGTTCGATGTTAAGTCTTCCTTTAGTTACGGTTCTCTTTCTGTGCCTACAACAACACCGAATTTACTGAATATTCGTTACGCATGTCATATTATCCCTTCACATCTGACAAGTCACATTACTCCCCATCTCAGTTTCTCTCTATGTATTCTTCGTGCCCAGGCCCGACGAGGGTAGAATTATTTTTTATGGCCCGTCCTGGTGTCACAATCATATGAAGAAAAAAAATATATGAAAAAAAACACATGGAAATAATCATGCACCTTAGATATATCAAAAGCTGTATCAAAATATTTATATACAGTATGCTTGGACTTATTAAAGTCTAAGAATCCAAATATAATGCAATCATATTACACTCACTTTGAATTCATATTCAGTGCCTGGTTTAAGCCCAGTAAACATGTGATCAGCTGCAGGGGCTTCCTTTACAGCCTGCTGCGAATCTCCTGTGGTAGGGTCAGTTAGAGATAACAAGTAGTAACCGATGTATTCTTCTTCCTCAACACCAGGTTGAGTCCAGCCAACAGAAAAAGAATAAAGAGAGGAGCCTCTCGGCGATGCCTTTGGAACAAATTTTGGTACTGGAATAACAAAATATAGATAATAAATGGTGTGAAGAGCTAGCAGACAATACATAATACAATTTTTTTTTTTAAGTTTTGTGTCACTAGTTATCCCCATTATGGGTTTGGACACAGATAGAATGGAGCTGGGGAATTTAGGAAGGCTGCATTTTCTAGCACTCTGTTGCGGGCTCGATTACTGGTCTGTAACTTCCCGATTCGAGTATTCTAACCACTATGCAACTGCGCACCATTCAATACATAGTACTATGACTACTAGTAAAATTAGCAACAGAGCCGTCTTATATTACTCAAAAACTACAATCACATTACCTACAGGTCTTATTTTATATACACTTCTGCTAAGTTTACTTACATATATTTTCACTATTTTAAGATTATGAAAACTATACTTCTGCTACCTTGAGGAAAATAAAAACATGATAATTTTTGAGAGAGAACCTTGATCACACTCTAGGTAACTCTTTCAGCAGAGTTAATTTGATATTCCAGCTGGCCCTAAAAACTAAAATTAATGAAAACAGGACACAATGACGAAATGGATATACATTTTAAGCGTATACCATATACTCGGTGAAATAACATACAATATGATTATACTTAAATAAAAATTAGATTCTAGTTTCAAGGGACCAGACTACATACAAGTCCTAAGGCTAACAGACTTATAAAACAAGAATTTACAGAAACAGACAATTACAAATTACCAGAGTTCATGTAATGCAAAACTGCATTCCTTAATGGATTTAGTATAATTTGTTTATATTATATTACCTGATCATAAAGTAGATCAAAGTGGTCAATACCGACAGAAAAAATTACAATCTTTTCAATATCTTCATTTATTTTTTGGTAATGCTTAAACATCTGTATGCAAAATCTCGCAAAAATTATGACCGTAGTTTGACCGCCTTACATCAATTTACAAGTTATGTGTATGTCCATCATGTTCCAGGCTGTTACTGATCATTTTTAGGCAAGTCTTCAAACAGTCCCTTGCCCATTCCTATTTAGTCTGCTTCTATCTTACAAACCAGGTTAATTTCTCTAACAAATCCTAAGTTTAAAAACCTCATATCCAAACTATGAAATACAGTTCAATAATAAATACTGTGTAACTGTTTTATGGTGAATTTTGGCTACTCATACAGTTATTTACATTAATATAAAATAGTATGCTACTGACGTAAAAGACTTAAAAGGGGACAAAAGCCAATTGTGGCTCTAATTCAAGCATATTTGTAATGCTCAAATAACAATTGTATGAAATATGAATATATGTCATGTAAGCTAAAGAAAATACATTTTTTCTTCCCAAAGAGTCAGAATATTTTACCTTGACTCAGCCACTCCCGCTATAAGGGAAAACTGGCTCATGCATATAGATAGATAAGATTAAAAAAATATATTAACACTAAACCCAATTTTATCTAACTGCAAATAGTTGCCTTGCTATCTTCTGCAAAACTACATCTTATCTTATAAACTTAAAATATAATACATTATTTAATATAACTACAAAGCCTCATAAAATCATTAAGGTAATCTTTCAAGTAGGGTTTAATGTCCACTTTCAGGACAGAAACAACCAAATGGCAGAATATGCCTTGGCTGTAGCTGCCTATCTCTGTTTTCTTCTCTTTTCTATCAATTCTATCCATCTCTTAGCTTCAAAAGTTGCTGCTTCTTTGCAAATGAGTTTAACAGAGTTTCCTATTCCTGACACTGCCTTTCCAGTTTTGGTGACTATATCACATTTCTTCATGTTAGTTTTTAGGATATCTTTGTATACTATTCGTTGTCTGACTCTTTTACTTTTACCTACTTTAAAGCTGAAAGTATTAAACCATTGTTCCAGCAGAACTACATCAATTTAACAAGTGGTTCATAATGAATGCTTCAATGCTTGTTGTCTTTGCTTAGGTCAACATGCTGACATTAGTTCTTCTGTCTTCCAAACTGTTGTTAAGAGATATTTTGAAGACAACATTGATGAAGATTTTTAAAGTGCTCTCAGATGTCATCAGTACATTGTCCAAGTCTCTGAAGCATACAGTGTTGGGATTACCAATGCTTTTTACACAAACATCTTGGGGTTTTACTGAGTGACACAACAAAGACAGACTCTAGTTCCGAGACGGAGAGTCCATGATTTGGGTATGCATGGTTAAAGGCAGTCAGGATCTGTTACAGGTTTTCTGTTACAGCTATACTATCACCTTAAGAATACAAGAACTCAGTGAGGGACCTAGTAGTTGCCTTATTATTAGACTTGAATTTGGCAAGACTGAAAAGTCTACCACCTGTTCTGCAGACAACTTCAAATCCTGAGGCTAGGTCATCCTTAATGATGTAGAGGACTGTTGCAATGAAGGTGGTGAACCCAGTTGGGGTAATTATACATCACTGTTTTAATCCTGTTCTGACATGATATGACTCACAGCTGCCGTCACTAACCACGACTGTGGCAAGCATACAATAATGAAGGAGTTTTAAAATTTGAATTCACTCCAAGACATCTATAGTTAGACTGACCTCTCATAAGAATTTTCTTTAGGATGAGTTAAAGGTTTTGGTGATGTATGTGAATGCCATATATAAAGTCTTAAGCTGTTCATGACATTTTGCTTGTAGTTGATGCTTTGCGAATATCATGTCGATAGCTTCCACGTAATGGTCTAAGACCAACTTGGATCTCTAAAAGAATATTCACAATAGCAGCTTAAGCCAGCGGTTAACGATTTGGGAGAGCATCCTGCCTGCAGCTACTAAAAGGAAAATGCCATGATAGTTTCAGCATTTGCAATGATTGAACTTCCTTTGTGGATAGCAGTAATCTAAATAAATAAGTTCAGTCAGTTGCAAGTCGCATATCTAATTTGACTTTTTAATAATGGGTTTTTTATGATGGCAGATTCCATTGAGCTCATCAAGGTATCCACTACCCTAGCAAAAAAAACTCATCTCCTCAGTCACTTTTTCAGTAGTAAGATATCAAAAAGAGAAATTTCAGGGATGATAATATCGCCCCCTTCCATTCCCCTATGCTTGAATTAGAGCCACAATTGGCTTTTGTCCCCTTTTAAGTTTTTTAAATTCTTAAATTAAGTAGGGAATAAGGGCGAGGAATTAATATTCAAAATACCAGGAATGTACAGCATAAAAATGTGATACATACTCGTAAAGCATTCATAATAAAAAAGCTCTGTCCAAATGGAAGGTTGAGATATTTTCCTACTATCATTCTATTATAACCTTCGATGTAAAGCATATGTCAAGTAAGTATTATTAAACACACTTGCTGGGAATCACAGAGCAAATTGGAAGTCACAGCAATTTTTGTTTTATACATATTGCCTTTGAGCACCAATCAGTAGGAGAGCCATATTCATAAGAAAAAACAAACTGCAAAGCAAAGCTGAAAAACAGTAAGGCTGGTTTTACAATGCAGTGCAGTAATGAAACAAAAACTGACTTATACAGTAAAAGCTGAAACACCACCTCTTCAGCATAACAGATACACTGGAATACACAAACAATAAAATCACAGAGATACACACTGTAATTAAATTCACGCATTTATGTTAAAGAAATAATTAACAATTTACAATTTTTATCACTGTTTGCACTAAAATATTTACAAATAAAAGTCATATTGGATAGCAGTATACTACTGTTGCTGAGCTGATTTATATTTTATGTTAACTAAAAGCAAAAGGAGATATCAATTTTCATATGTGGGAAAAGTTATGAAAGATAAATGTGAAAAATTTCATCACTGTTGGCAGTTACAAAACAATTATAAAATTATAACCAATAACAGTTTGAAATATGAGTTACTGGTAAGCGAATTCCATGAGCTGATTAGAATTTGTATTAAATCAAGTGTCAAATCATGTATAAATATCATAGCAATGATAGCTCCATGATTAGGTATAAATACTACCAATAGACAGGGTTGGCATGATTAAAATCGAATGATTTTAATCAAGTGATCATAATCGATTATAATCACATACAAATATCACTGATTAAAATCAAAATATCTTCATTTTAAATATAATATGCATACTGTCCACCACTATGACCTAAAAATTACAGTCACATGAAATTACAATACACTGGATATTTCAGGACCTGTTGCTGGCTATTCAGGTGCGATATGTACTGAACGCATCCCAAAGCTTCTCACTCAGTGGGAATGTCAGCTTGGTATATTTGGTGTTTGCACATACTTCTTGTTCTATTATTTAATGTATATGAGGGATAAAGATATTTGTACTCAGCCTGCATTATTCATTATTACCTAAAACAATACCAGTAAATCTTTTTAACAAAGGTTCTAGTTGGCAACTATTCTCAAAGCGGTATCTAGGAAAAATGTCAAATTGGTAAATTTAATGGAGAATTTTACGGGTTCTCTCTTTGTCATTCTCTTTCCTTTTGTAGGTTTTGCCAAAAAAGATTTTACTTGCATGTTCAGCCTGCATTTACTGAGTTGAATTGAACTGATTTGAAACAAAGAGAACACGGGGATCATCACCCTGAGGGCATTCTTTCACACAAAAGAAAAATAAGTTGGAGAGGGAAGCAAAGAAAGGCCCAAATGGGGTTTGGTTTTAGTTAGTCACCTATATTTTGGATAAAAGGTGGCATTTACCTAAGAAGTCAATAATCTAATTAAAAGAAAACACATCTGATTCTGCAAGCATCAGAGATAGATATAAATTTTGTGCACCAAAGCACTCACAACTGGTATTACTGTATTTTCTAGTTTATCAAGACACGTTTGACTGTTAGTAGAGCATTGCATCTTTCACATACTGGTCCATTACATTTTCCAGCCATCAGATATGCATGGGTAAGGTTAGTGTGCCGAATGCGTAATCTTGCGAGTGCTACGAACTGTCTTTTTAATTTCTCTGAGTTTATTGTTATTATCTTCTGGGGAGTCCCAACTTTCTTGCCATCTGTTAAATATTGCCTCCCGAATAGGGTAGTACATATCCATAAAAGGGATTGGTTCCAAGCCCTCCTCGATGGTGAGAGACCTCGAACCACTTTTCGCCTCTATATCGACTTTTTCATTTCTGGCAATCCCTACGTGAGTGGGAATCCAGCAAAAGTCGACACACTTTTTCCTTACTGATGATCTGTACAACCACTTGTGGATTTCTATCACAATGGGATGCGATGTATATATATTTGTGATGATCTTCAACACACTTGGGAGTCAACATAAATTGTGTACTTGATGTTCTGAGTGTCTTTGTAAGTATAAATTTCCTTAACTGCAAGCATGACTGCCACCAGTTCAGCTGTAAAGATGGATGCGTAATGGTGTAGTTTCCCTCGAATGGTCTTATGAGGGAAAATTGCTGCATATCCCACTAATGCTTCAGTCTTAGACCCGTCTGTGTATACGGGGACAGTCTGCCCGGAGCAATCCTCAGAATGTGCAAGGAAGCTTGAACGAACTTGCTCCTCAGGTAAGGAGTGTTTGGGAGCATTAATAGGGCATACGAGTATTATTGGTAACTGCCATGGGGGAATATCTGGGGAGCAACATATTTTATTGGTACATCTAGGATAAGACATTCGTTCTGCAGGATCTGTGCTGTCTTCCCCACAAAAGAAGGCAACTGAGCAGGCGCATCTAGGGACCACTCCTGGGTAACACTATGATATGTTGCAGAGTCTACTGAGAACTGTACCTTAAATAGCTGTATCAAAACGTCTTGGTCTATATTATACGAAAGGGGTAAACGACCAGATTCAACATAGACATTGGTTATCGGGCTCGACTGATAGGCACCTGAACATGCCCTCCGACACTGGTTAATAATAGGATCCAAACTCTTTAATACTGTGGGTTTCACTGACCCATACACCTGGCTACCATACCGAACCCTGGACAAGACCAATGCGCTGGACATGAATTCCAATGATTTCCTGTCTGCGCACCAATAAAGATGGGATAAGAGCTTAATTAAATTCACCGCCGAGAGGCAACTCTCCCGCAGGTGCCTGATACGCGCATTCCATGTCAGCTCTTTATCAAAGTAAAATCCAAGATACCTCACCTCTGAGGCCCTAGAAATGGGGTTGCCATACAAAGTTATGTGGGGTTTTCTGGACACCGCTTTCTATTAAAGTTCACCATAACACTCTTCTGTATGGAAAATCGCATGCCTCGTTTCACTGTCCACTTGGTAATATTATCAACTGCAGTCTGAAGGTGCCTCTCACAGAAGGAGGTTTGATTTAACTTGCATGTGATGGCAAAATCATCAACATATAGGCTACGCTCAACCTCACAAGGAATTTGTTTGGTAATGTCGTCTATGGCTATAGCAAACAGTGTTACAGTGAGGACACTACCCTGTGGAACTCCCTCCTCTTGGGTTAGAGATGTAAACATCTTATCACCAACTCTAACTTGTATCTCCATGCCAGTCAAAAAGTTTTTGATAAACATGGGAAGTTTTCCTCGCTTGCCATATCCATGAAGCTTCTGTAAAATACAATCCCTCCAAACTGTATCATATGCCTTTCCTAGGTCAAGATATAGCTACCAAATACTTCCTTTCTGCAAAGACTTTCCTGATTCTGGTTTCCATCTGTATGAGCGAACCCCGGGTGGATTTTCCCTTTCTAAAGCCTGACTGATAAGGAGATAATAACTTATTTTTCTCTAAAAAGTACATCAACCGTCGGTTTATCGTTCGCTCCATAAGTCTGCACATACAGCTTGTTAATGAGATGGGTCTGTAATTACGGGGATCTTTTGGAGGCTTGCCTAATTTGAGTATGTTTGAAACTGTTGCCTCTCGCCATTTATCCGAGAAGGTCTCCTCCTCCCATAACTCATTGAATACCTTGAGTAGCAATTCCATAACATCAGGGTCTAAATGTGTCAGCATTGATATCGTTATCTCATCTGGGTCAGGAGAAGTATCACTACATTCCTGGAGGGCTGATCTCAACTCTGGCATACTATGAGGTAAATTAAGGTCCTCATTATCCTCATGAGCGCCTCTTCTGCTGGAAAAACTAAATGTTCTAGTCTGCATCTTTAGCTGGTTGTATTCTCTTACTGATTTTTCTTTTAACGTGCTTGAGATCATGGCAAGTGATACGGCAAAAGTTTGAGCAACTTCCTGGGATCTGACAATATCTGACCATTTACCTCCAACACTGCTGCAGGAGTCAGGGAACACTTGAACCTGATCCGGTTAACTCGTGTTCATACAGCTTTGGCAACAGAATACAAGTGTATAGATGTCATGTAAGATTGCCATGAGTTTCTCCTTGCCTGATTAAAAGTTCTTTTTGCCAGTGCACGTAAGCGTCGGTATTCTAAAATTTTTTCAACTGTAGGGTGTCACTGCTTCCTTCTTTGTGCCATATTTTGCTTCTTCAAGGCTTCGCATTCCACAGTCCTCCAAGGGTTTGGGTAGTGCTTAAAGTTTCCACTTGACCTAGGTACTGATACAGCAGCAGTATTATAGATGGTATTGGTGATATTTTCCATATGTTGATGTCCATCACCATCTATTAAATCGTCCATAGGCTCCATGGTAGAAGAGGAAAAATCATTCCAATTAGCCCTCTTAATGAGCAATCTTTCATGCCATGATCTAGGAGTGTATTCTTTCTTGGTTAAATAAATCGGATGGTGATTACTCCCACGTAAATCTTCATCTATATTCCATGAGAAGTCTCCTGATGCATCAAGGGAGATCATTGATAAATCAATAGCCAACTGAGTGTTAGTGGATCTATTATCTTGGGTGACAAATCATATGATTAAGAAGCTCCACTTCTTTGTCCATTAATATTTTCTCCCCTATTTTCCCTCTCGGATTTGTTGTCGCCTGGTCTCCCTACATTGTATTACAAGCGTTAAAGTACCCCCAAAAGAAGAAAGGGGGTGGGTAGTTGTCGAATCAAGTGTAATATATCCTCTTTTCGTGGTAGTAAATTCACAGAGCATATGGTATAGTCAGAATATGCATGTATTCTTAAGGTTACAACTTCCAAATCTGTTAAGATTCGGAGTCTATGATAAGGTATTTCCTGACTAATAAGGATGGCCACTCCTCTAGTGCCAGCACCAAGAATGTCACATCACTTTCAAATATTGTAGCCGTTTGGAGGATTCCACCTATTGCACCTTTAGATGGTTTCTTGGAGGCAGGCACATAAGATATTTTGCGATCTATGTGTTTTGTATAGCTCATTTAATTGACCCTGGATCCCACAAATATTCCATTGTTGGATCCGGAAAGTGTTTCTACTTAATATGTTGAAGAGGAGGTATCGTGTATCCTCAGCTCATATGAACTGGGATACTTTGCTCTCTTTTAGAAAAATCTGTGATTAATGATGGATCAGACAGTCTTCGGAATTGTGGATATATGCTCTAGACTGGGTGGGTCCACTTTTGAATTATCTGAGGGGCCACCCAGTTCCCCTCTTGGAGTGTACTTTGCTTTAGCTGCTGGTATTACAGTAATATCGTCATTTCTCGATCTTTTCCGGCAATCACGAAATTTGGCGTTTAGGTCATTGCAAATGCATTTAACCCCATGTTCCTTGAAGGGGGTACTGTACTTAATCTTACGGTTTTTTATCCTTTTGTATATGTTCTCTGTCACCTCTATGAAAGGGGTTTGAAAGTTGTGCTTAACTACTGGGGGGTTTCCATGAAGCTGCAACAGCCACAGTCCTTCCCTAGTTCCTCCTGATGTTGCTTATCTCTGTTGGCAATATTGGATTTAGTAAAAGATACCCTAGTTGTACTAAGATTTTCTTTCTTTCTTCTCACTGGAGAGGCAAGGGTTTCGAATCACAATCAGATTGTCTTGCCGATGTTGGAAGTTTCAAATCTGACAGCTGTAAGACTTCAGTATTATGAGAGGTCAGTGATGTTTCAATATCAGGTATCTGTGGAATGTTTATGTCATCTGTTGAATTTCTATGCCTTCAGTGTATACTAGCTGGCATTTTGGGACACACTTTCACCAGCCATAGAATTAAGGGACTTGAGTTCCTCCTCAATTGAAGGAAGGGGTCATAAGGTTCCATTGTTGCTGCAGTGTTTAGTGACCTTGGTAATGGCGCACTCTCAAGGGTGGAGGTAGTAACAATTTCTTCCCTCCTTGACCTAACCTTTTCAGTTCTCTGAGGTCTAGGAGGAGGTAGTGATGGTTGTTGCCTCTGTTGTCATTGTTCTTGTTACTCTTTTTGTTGTTGCTGCTGCTGTCTGACTACCCTTGCATATGACAGCTGGGGAAACAGACCTTCTTCCCTTATTTGCCTCTTACCTATCCTATATGGGGTACCGAAATTTTCCCACCAATAAGTGATTTCTTCATGATATTTGTAATGGGTACATTGCCAGTACTTTGCAAAGTGCTCCTCTTCACAGTTAATGCATTTTTTACCATTAGTGCATTGGTGATTATTGAGGCCACTTTTGCCACACTTTACGCATGTTGCAACATTTTGGCAATGCTTTGCAAGGTGCAGGTATCTCCAACAATTTTTGCTTTGCATGGGTTTTGGGTGGTACTATTTTACTTTCACTGTTATTTCCCCAAGGAAAATCCTTTGGGGGAGTTCTTGAGTATGGAATATTATTTTAGCATTTTTAATAGCTGGTTTTGAGATCTTGAGGTGACGGTGAAAGGTGTGACCTCCTGTACATCATAACCCTTCTCTTTTAAAAGACATTCCAGTTTTGGGCCCATGCTAGTAAAGGGCATCTCCCTGAAGTCCATATGATTGCATAGGACTGTGCCCATCCTCAAGTTCAGTTGTTTAAGTGGGGTTATGTTTGCTTTCTCATTTCCTAAGCATTTCATTGTTTGTAACTCCTCTGAATGAAGGGGGGTTTTAGTTTTCAAAATTCGATTATTTTCTTTATCTTTAAAGTATTCCAAATCTGTGTCATGTTTACGGGCTACTCTTAAAAGGTACAGTTCGAAGTCAACAACATTAACTTGCTTGTCGACTTTGACTGTCAGATATCTGTCCCACTGGTGGCTCTGTGGGCCTACCAGTTGGGATAGATTAGGTAGTGATTGATATCTCTGTTTGGTTTTTTCTTGGTACCCCCATATGGGGTGCTTGGGGGCCCTTGGGTCCCTTTCAGGCCAATAGCATTATATGCCTCCATATGGCCAGTGGTGGAGGCAAATTCAGTAGCGAGCATTAGGTCGTCAGTAGTAGGGCCAGGCGGAGAAGTATCAGAAATTTCCATGACTGGGAGCTTAGCCCCCTGGGTGTACTGGGATAGATACAAGGACGACCGTGGCGTTCCCCCATACCATGGCTAGGGGTGTCAACCCCACTCATCTCCATCATAGGAATGGCAGTGTGGCCCCGTTCCCCCCAGAATCTGGAGCCAGTCCAGGCGGGTGGCCATTGTCCACAGCGTGGACTTGGTGGTACTCAAGCCAAATTGGGGGATTGCCAATCGGAGATAGTGGTCAACCACCCAGAAAGGGGTGGTCGGGTCCCCCAGTACAGCCAGCTCTTAGCCCCTTACCACTTCAAGGGGCCCCAGGCAGATAGTACCAGCTAACCTGGGGCCATCACATCCAGCAAAAAAGAGACACAGAGAAAGCCTCTTTTGCATATCACAAGAAAGGGTATAAACACACTGCACAGAAACAAAATAAATGCAGCATTGTAAACCAATCAAATATAAATTGATAAATGCGTAAAATATAAAAAAAATGCATTAAAAAAAAATCGGATTTTTTCCAACCCTGCCAATAGAAAAGCTCAGCATTGGTTAACCCAAAGTCTAAGGCAATTAGCTTTTAAAACAGAACAATATAAAGGCCATTATACTCAGTATGATCATATGAACTAAAATACAATCGTCAGGCATTAAACAGAAAGCATAGTGTTTAGATCCTATTCAGCAGATCCCAAGTGTGGTGCCAAAAGGTGGTTCCAACAGATTTTGTTTACAATAGGTATTAAAGGCATAGGTTAGAGTACTAAACTATTTCCAATATATCAGAATTGCTCTTCTACTGACACTGAAAAAGTAAACTTTCATATCACAGTTACACTGGCCACCCACTTCAATGCTAGTCCCTCTGTCAAATGCCAGTATATTAAATACTGGTATGCAAAACACTTCAGTGCATGTGCTCTAAATGTAGCTTCTGGTCAAGAATATTCTGCATGCCAAACGAAGAAAAACACTGAGGATAATTAAAGATGTTAATAAGCTTTCAAAATACATAATTTCATTCCAAAATAAAGTTACGAGAGAATTTATATAATATGTACTAGAATCAACACAAGGATCATCCCTCTAGATTGAGAAAGAAGTATAGTATGTATTTATAAAATATATATAGTAAGTTAAATCAGAACACTGCCTTCACACCATAATCCAATTCACTCAATGAAGCAAGCACTTTGGATATCACTCTATGACAAGATAAACTAAAGCTGTGAATGGTTAAAATTCATGTGTCATGAAATAAACATTTCATATGATATATGATGATCAGCACACATATTAAATCATAGTTTCCTTTCTCTCGAACTAACCTGGTGCGAGTGTGGCGTCTATCCAAGTGCCGCAAATCGATGCCATAAAAGTAACATTAAGGATATACACATTAAAATTAAGTAGGATTAAAAAAATAGAGCTGAAAGAATTTGTAATTGATCTGACGAGTCGTTTTATCCTTCCAACTATACTGGTAGATGATACAAAATACATAAAATACTCCAAGGGTATATCAGAGCATATGCTTATATGGATATTATAGAGTATTTAGAAAACATGCATGCTCCTGTGCATTGTAAAGTATCTACAATATTCACTACTGCTTAGCTTACAAAATTAGAATTCTATAGCAGTTATAGCATGAATTACTATTATTGTGCAAAACTGCAGCAGTTTTGTATAAGAGTAAAATGACTTTAAGAGAGAAACATTACTGTAAAATCCCCAGAGATAAAAAATACGCTCAGAGTGCAAACTAGACGTCATATATGCAGCTGTTAACATGAACACTTTGAGGTTACTTAGGGTAATAAACAATAATTATACAAAAAGTAGTTTAATAATTATATCTGTAAAAATATTTCATATCTATGAATATGATTTTTCAGTCTATACATGAAAGAACATACATTGGCCCAATGAAAGTATTTTCCCTCTTTAACTGATATATATATATATATATATATATATATATATATATATATATATATATATATATATATATATATATATATATATATATATAAAACTGGGGGTCCCCGTTTAACGTCGTTTTGCCATTACGTCAAGAGGCCAATAGCTAATAAATTACTAATAAATCAATTTCTCAACCTACCTGCACGGTGTGAATACACAGCTAGCAGCACATCTACATTCGTATATATCAAGTTAAAGGCTTTATTTTACATTTGTTTATGTGCAGTAGGTCCTGCCGTTATTAAGTCAAGAGGTCAATAAAGAATAAATTAATTTTTTGACCTACCTGGCTGGTGCGGTAAATTCAAACCGCACGCCAAAACAGTTTGTAGCGCGACAGACAAACACAGCTAGCATTACTGCGGTATCCATATTTATCATGTTAATGGCTTTATTTATTTATTTATTTGTTTATATAGTTGGTTTTATTAAAGAATCATATTCAATTAAAAAAACATAGCTGTAACATTTCTTCGAAATACACACGAATACACAGCTGCATTCATATTTACCATGTTAATGGCTTTATTCATTTATTTGTTCATATATTTGGTTATACTGAAGGATTATATTGGAATTTAAAAAAACTAACACAGCCGTACATACGATTTTATTCAAAGTAGTTCGTTGAACGTTGTGTAAGAATCCAGCGTCATGCGGCATTAGAAGAGGAAGAAGAACCACCATAGTGCCTAGTGTTTATTCCCGCCTGCCACATTGTGCCTTGTGTTTTTGTCTGCTCTCTCCATGTTTTTGCTCGTTACTGACATTACCATGCCTCGCAAGCGTGTTAGTGATAGTTCTGATGGCAGTGCTATGAAGAAATAAAAAGCCATTACCATGGAAATTAAAAGTGAAATGGTAAAACGAGTTGAAAAGGGAGAGTCTTCTGCAAACACTGTCCACAATCTCGGATTAGCCCGTACGATCGTGGCCACGATCATCAAGGACAAAGATTGCATCCGTGACCACGTGAAAGGTTCGACTCCTATAATGTCCCAAGATGGAGATATTGCTAGTGCATTGGCTTGAAGACCAAAATCGACGTCATATCCCAAAAAGCCTTATGTTAATACAGGAAAAGGCTAAAACATTATTCTTAGATTTGAAAAGAGAAAAGGGGAGGCAGTGCAAGTGAGGAGTTTGTTGCTAGTAGAGGGTGGTTTAATCGTTTTATGGCTCATGCTAATTTGAATAATATAAGAGTGCAAGGGGAAGCTGCTAGTAGTGATGAGGAAGCAGCAAAAATGCTTCCTATAGCATTAGCCGAGATAAAAAGGGAGGGGGGGTTACCAAGCTGAACAGATATTCAATGTGGATGAAACTGGCTTATTCTGGAAGAGTATGCCTAGTCGTATGTACATCGCCAAGGAGGAGAAGACAGCACCAGGCCATAAAGTCAGCAAGGAGAGACTGACTTTGCATTTGGGGGCTAATGCTGCTGGAGACTGTAAGCTAAAGTATTCTTTATCATACATGAAGAACACATTATTTTACAATGTTTTAAATGATTTAGTTTTAACATAGGTTGGGGGTCGTAGGTTTAAATTTAGGTGTGTTCTGACTTAAGTTAGCTGTCAGGAACGGAACCCTGACGTTAAAAGAGGACCCCCTGTATTTAGTCACATTGAAGGATTATACTGACTTAAAGAAAATACCAAACACATAGCCGTATACAATTTTATGCGAAATAATTTGTTGGGCGTCGGGACACAGCATTAGAAGAGGAAGAACTTCTGCTTAGTTTACTCTCGCCTGCAATACTGTGCCTCGTGTTCATCTGCTCTTCATTCATTTCACTCGTTACTGACATTACTATGTCTCCCAAGCGTAGTGGTGATAGTCCTGATGGCTCTGTTATGAAGAAAAGCCATCACCATGGAAATTAAAATTCAAAATGGTAAACTCCACTGAAAAGGGAGAAACTACTATGAACATTGGCTGCACTCTCGGACTAGCCTGTACAACCACAGTGATGAGCAAAAAACACAAAGATTGCATCCGTGACCACGTGAAAGGTTCGACTCCTATGATGTCCACTGTGATCACGAGGCAGCGTATTCGCCTTATGATCAAGATGGAGAGATTGCTAGAGCTTTGGTTTGATGACCAGAATCGACGGCGTATCCCAGTAAGCCTCATGGTAATACAGGAAAAGGCTAACATAATGCTCGAAAAGTTGAAAAAAGAAAAAGGGGAAGGGAATCCAGGTGAAGAGTTTGTAGCTAGTAAGGGTTGGTTTAATCTTTCTATGGTTCGTGCTAATTTACATAACATAAAAGTGCAAGGTGAAGCTGCTAGTTGTGATGAAGAAGCAACAAGAGGGTTTCCTAGCATTTTGGCCGAGATAATAAGGGAGAATGATTACTGTGCCGAACAGGGATTTATCATGGATGAGTCTGGCTTGTTCTCGAAGCATATGCCTGGCCATACATACATCGCCAAAGAGGAGAAGACAACACCAGACCATACAGTCAGCAAGGAGAGACTGGCTTTGCTTTTGGAGTCTAACGCTGCTAGAGACTGTAGGCTGAAGCCCTTATTAGCTTATTTGGCAGAAAACCCAAGGGCACTCAAGGGCATTTGGAAGGGTAAACTGCCAGGCATCTGGAGGTCAAACAAGAGGGCTTGGATAAACTTTCAAATATTTGAGGACTGGTTCAGCAACTATTTTATCCCAGAAGAAGAGAGGTATTGTACATCTAAGGATCTGCCCTTTAAGCTGTTGCTAATTTTGGACAATGCCTCTGGTCACTCTGCCAATTTGGATGACTTTCATCCTAATGTAAAGGTGGTTTACCTTCCACCTAATACCACTTCCCTCTTTCAGCCAATGGATCAGGGGGCCACTGCATCTTTTAAAGACTACTTCCTCCAAAGAAGAATCATTATGGCTCTCAAAGCAACTGAGAAGGACAAGAACCTGAGTCTCAAGGACTTCTGGAAGTTTTACATTATTCTTCATGCTGTGAAGAATATTGGTGATGCAGGGGAGGAAGTGATGCAAACCAACTTGAATGGGGTATGGAAAGAAGCATGCCCCTATTTTGTGAAGAACTTCTGGGACTTTGAAGAGACAGTTGAGGCTGTAACCAAGAACATAATTGTCATGATTAAGGAGCTCGAGTTGGAGGTGGAGGCTGATGATGTCAAAGAGCTCCTGGAATCTCATGGCGAGAAGTTATCTACTGAGGACCTTATTCAACAGGAAAAGCAAATGATGGAAGGGTAGGAAGAACTACCAATCCCAGAGCCCAAGAGATTCACAACCAAGAAATTGCAAGAATTGTTTGCCTTGGCAGAGAAATTGTTGGAAAAGCTTGAGGCTCAGGACCCCAATGCTGCCAGGTACAATAAGGTTGAGAGAGGGATCAATAATGCCCTTTGGTGTTACAAGGAAATATATGAGAAAAGGGCATCCTGCCAGACTCGCCTCGATCAATTTTTCATGAAGGTAGAGCCTCCAGCAACATATCCTGTACCCTTTAAATCTATAAACTCACCTGCCCCAGTCTCCTCAGCACCCGACTCTCCAGCTTCCACCTCCCAATAAGCCAGTCTCTCCCTCCCTTGCAATGGCCCTACCAGTGTGCAAGCCAACCACACGAGTAAAGGTAAGCTATAATGCACTGTACTGTAGTGTAATTTTACTACTGATACATTTTAAAGGTATGAAATACAATAAAGTTTAGTTTTAGTATTTTTTTTATCAGATTTAGAACAGATATTGTTTTACAATGTTTCAATATATTTTTAACATAGGTTGGGGGACCTGGGTTCGAAATAAGGTGTGTTCCGACTAATGTCGAAGTCCAACTTCCCACTTTACGTCAGGGTTTCGTTCCTGACAGCTGACTTTAGTCAGATTTCGACTAAAGTCATAAAACATGTATAATTCGAACCTAGATCCCCCATTGCTAAAAATAAATACTCTAAAATATAGAAATATAATCTAAATTCTTAAACTAATACATAAGAATAGTTAACTTACACTATTTACAGTATTGCTTACTTTTACTACTGTGGTTGGTTTGCATCTGAATGACTGGTAGGTTACAAAATTGATTTATTAATTATTTATTAGTCTCTGATGTAACCTCGAAATTAATTAACTCAGAACGACTTAAAACGGGGACCCCCTGTATATTATATATATATATATATATATATATATATATATATATATATATATATATATATATATATATATATATATATATATATATATATATATATATATATATATATATATAAAAAGAGGATGAATTAGGGTAAGCAGAGGTACAAACATATTGAACTTCAAGTATACCTGATCATACGAGTCATCATTTTCACTTATCTTGCACACAAATAAACACAAAAAGCAATGTGATCTAGAATGCATGTTCTAACTACCAAATCTTACTCTAAAGAACAAAAGGCAACAAGAAGTATTCACCAAAGCAGATTTATTAAATTGCTGTCAGAATAATTAAAACTAAAGTTAATAATGACATTAACTGAAGAAAATAAAATCTTAACATCAGTGACAAGGAACATAAACCACTTACCCTCGCACAATCATCCCGCACATGACTCAAGCCCAATGTTGATGTTACAGTCTAACAATCACGCCATCCACCACCTATACAAAATTATGAACTAAACTTACCTTCAGTTGGTAGGACCACTGAAAATGCCTCACTTTCAGCTTCTGCAATTTCGGTTATGACTTTAATCTTAACTCTGATTTCTTGACCAGCTTCACCAACATTCTCCAAAACAATTCTTGTAGAATCACCAGCAAGCTCTGAAGATTCTTCAAATTCAGCATCACCAATTGCTATCTGTTTTTGGAAAAAGAAAAGGTTGTAATCCCAATACAAGACAGACTCAAATGAAGAGCAATGTACCATGAAATTTTATATTGCGATAATTGTCAAAAAATATTTTTCAAATCTATCAGAAATTCAGACCAAACAACATATTTACTAAGACACACTGTACACTTTGTGAAAACACTTTTTGAAGTATATTACAAACAAATGCAATCATAAACAGATCCAGTTTTCAAATACACGCAAATCTGAATACGACTGTAAAGATTCAAAAAGCCACAAATGTGTATTTCTCAACCAAGATGTTACACTTGTAAATAAAAATCCTACAATATAAGTAAAATAGCCACCCCATCCTTGCTTTATCTGTGACAAATTCTAGGGAAAAGAATTCCCAAAGCCCTATACCTTTTAAAAGTTTCCTATGACAAGCAGGAAATGTGAGAATAAAATTCTTGATACCCAACAGCACGTTTCCCATTTAGTCACCACCTACAAATTGCTGAAAATTTATGGGAAGCATTCATTCTCTCTCTACCATTAGTTATATACAGTACACTTGCCTAACATGAAACATAGGGCATACAAAGGTGGTATTTTCTCCTCTTCATCCCCAGTGAAGAAGAATGTCAACAAAAATGAATAGCATGTAATCATGCTGCAGTGAGCGGACATTAGATAGGGTTTTATTTTGCTTGTTTTCCACACGTCACTAATTAATCTCCATTAAGGGGATGGATACAGACAGGTTGCCATGCCTAATGCTCCCCAGCGGGGTTGATCATGGGTCTGTCACCTCCCGAATCAAGGGCTCTAACCAATGCGCTACTGTGGTCTCCATTAAATAGGATGTTATTAAAAACCATAAATATGAAAAAATTGCTGAATCAATTACAAGTAAATATAAAGATCAATGATGTTACAAGGTTCAAAAGGATGAGGAAAAAGTTTAACAGAGATCACAAAACACATTTTAGCTGATCTGGTCATCCAAACTGGATGAAAATAAGAATAGTGAAGAGGAAGTACATGCTAGACTTAATCAGGTATATGACCATGAGGTAGGCCAAAAAGAGGATGGAGGGAGTGTGTGTCAAGGTGAAGCCTTGATATTTAGGAAAGTGAAAGGCATGCATGAGCTAATGCAAAGTGATACACATCCTAATATGACAAACAGCAGTGAGCAATGCCAAACGTTGATAATTAGTCCAATGCAAATTAGGTGAACCTAAGGACTGGTTCTAAAACTTTGAAGTAGAAATTACATGATCCTGTATCAATATGAATATAAGTGCAACTGAAAGTAAACATATACAATTACAGTGAGATAGCAGCAAGTGTTAATTTTTTCTTATCATGCAATTTTCTTTTTGTTGAAGCCAATTGCTGATTCTAGCAGCAAAAAGTAATATTGATGAAAGCTAATCAAACTTATGATCCAGTAAGTTTCATATGATGTTGTGGAATGCAATGAAATCAAGAATGGTAGAGTTTAGAGTACCTTATAGGAACCATATTACACAAGTCTCCAATGCCGTATGCTCAAATCTATATTTAAATTGCTCAATATAATATCTTTGGCGAATATATTATTTTCGTGTGTGAAATATACAAGAAAGTTCTCTACAAATGCATTACTGGAATGCTGATACATCTGAAATTTAAAGAGGAGAGATCTTTCATATTGATATTAGATGTATATATGGGTATTTTAGAGGCAATATACTACATGAGTAGTTGAGCTGGTGTCCACATTAGTGAAAACAAAGAGTACTATGCCACTGTGTTAAGTGCCCATTGGCAGGAAATGAGCAGATTAGCTAAATAGCTGCTAGATTCAATATTATAATAACTGGCACGTTAGAAAGAATTTCATTCCTATATTCAGTGTATATCATACGGGCTGACTAAAATGGGCAGAGGAGCAAAGGGGTGGTAATCCCATCCTCTTCGATTTTTTTATTGTCAGAGATATGTTAATAAAAACGGTACGATGAAGTTCTGCCACCATCCGATTTTGGTTCAACTGTAGCAACCACACTAACTTCAGCATTATAATTCATCATATTTCAAAAATAAATAAATTGAGGATCAATAAAAAGATCATAACAATGTGATCTGCTTTACGTCACAGATTCCATTTTCTACTAAGGGATAGAACAGTGCCTTCTTGCAAATGGCTTTGGTTTTGGAAATTGTGGTCACTATCCTGAGTGAATGTCCTATCTAACCTCAGACTGTGGCAGACCGCAAACCCTCGCCCTGATGATCAAAGGCACAACCATTAACGCTTCAGCACGGTGACCACAAAAAAGATTACGCAACTATACTTGCAGATGTCATAAAGCATTGACACATTTACTTCTATCTGCAGTCACACTCGCTATATGGCATGAGAAACATTCTTGAAAAATCTCCAAGGACAACAAAAAAATGAAGAATCCTACACATATAAACATATTTATACAGTTAACCACACTCAACCCACCAGCATTACAGGGTATTTGCATGAATACCTATCTACTTAAGGATGCACAGTCTTTCTTTAAAAGAAAACATCATTAGCTGGTGGAGGTGTACTTGTGTATTGAGGGCTGCTCATAGGTCATCTAAACATAGCAGTATTAGTATAAATAATTGCAAACTAAATCTACTCTCACTTTATAATACTATACTTACATATATTTTTGTTTGGGTAACGGGAGAGTTACCATCGTTAACTGACCACTGCAGCTGAATTTTATTGGTGCCAACGGCACGCACTTTTGTAAAATTGACCTCTGGCACATCTGAAATAGATCAAATAAAACATAAGATATTATATATAAATTTACAAATACGAGAATTTATAAAAAAGTTCATAACTGAACTTTAATTGTCTTGCAAAGATACAACTGACAGAAATAGCAAAGATGTGGCTTTAAGCTGACAAAAAATTTAAAAAATTGGAAGCATAGTTACAAACCTGCAAAGTTAAAGCACTCTATTTTTGGAATTATCACCAAAATATTAAACTTACATTGGTTATGAATAATCTACAAAAAAATACATGATAAAATAGAATTTTATAAGAACTGGACTTAAAGATACTGAAGACCTAAGCATACTGGCATGTCAGTAAACTAACCTTGAACAATAAGGTACGGTCTACCAATTGGATCACTATTTCCAAGAATATTTGATGCAATGCACTCATATGTCCCATTATCTTTTAGCGTTACGTTGTCTATAATCAGATCTGATAAATGCAATTCTGACTCTTTACTGGTCTCCACACTATATCTGAAAGAATGACAATTAAATTACCACTATATCTAGAATAATAAAAATATAAATGCAAAATAAGTCCAAATGACAACTCAAGGTTAAATTTATAGCAATACTGTATACTTACAAAATATGTCTTAATAACATGACTTAATAAAATGTTACTGTGATTACAGAGTAAATGACATTACACTTACTAAAACAATTAGTCTTAATGACAAAAATAGCTCACGTAAGTAACAGAATAAAAAAAATACATAATTAGATGAATATACTGGTTAAAATAGTGGTAAGTAAATGCATAAACAATGGACTTAGGAAAAAAACAAATTGCCTTAAAAGGTGATACACTTTTAAGTTCAAAATTCTCAAAAGCAACTTCATTAATGATAAAAGCATTTCTATATAAAACAGTCATACTAAGATCCCATGGATGAAACAAAAGCTGACTTTTAAGTAATAGAGAATAATGATTATGTATACTTACCCTTTTGATTTATCAGGCGATTTCTTATCCTTGACCCAAAGTACTTCTGGTGGTGGGACGGCAGCAAATGTGCAAGATAATTTGGTTTTACTTCCAACTCTGACAGTCGCGTTCCGTGCCTCCATTAAAACTGGTCGTGCTGTAAAAAAAACTTCTACAAAAAATACTGTACTACAAACCGTATAAAGAAATACTAATGCAGATGATGCCCACTGAACTAGGTTTAACTGCTCGATGGTGGATTTCTAATCCTTTAAACAAAAAGTTTTCTTCCAAAGTTGCTTAATATCAGTCAAGCCACTGCACTATATTTAATTACTCAAGAAAAAAAATAGCAACAAATACACGACTTTGTAAAAGAAATTTGAATAACCTGAGCAGGATATCTGTACAATAAACAATAAAAAATACAATATTATATGCATTTTCTAAACATATTTTAGATGCTTTAACAAATGGCTTCCATTATTATTTAATACTGATTTGTAATTGATTCAAGTTAATGCTATTTCCCTATAGGGTCTGATAAATGTCAACATCCAACCAGTGATATTGATATAACATGCATAAAAATATTTTATTTTTCAGACACGGCATAATATTAATTACAATTATAATCCTCATAACAAAATAACAAGAACAAACGATGCTCTAAACAATAAATTTTCAGATATGGACAGTAAGCATATCATAAAATGGAAAAAAAATAGTCTTCAATAAATATATCCTAGAAATTCCAATAAAGAACTTTCCCTATTTTTTTTTTATTAATATAAAAATGAGATTGAATTACTATGAATTTGAAAGCCCTACCTTGAACATGAATAGTAATATTCTTATCATTAATTCTATCTTTTGTTGTGTTATTTACACGGCAGTGATAGTGTCCAGAATCCCGCAGGTTAACGTGAATGATCGTCAGCTGACTCTGAATAACTTCCTCCTTTTTCTGTGTTTCCACGTGCCATCTCTCTTCATCCGGTCTAAAGCAACACAGAGGGTACAATACAACTTAAAATATAAAAGTATTCAATATTGATGCTAAAATGTGCATATTTACATACACTAAAAATAATAAGTGTGATCCCAACTACTATAATATTTTTTCTACAGCAAGGGGTAATTTAGAATAGCTCTCTGCTTCAAAATCTCTGATAATCAAAGTATTCAACAGGATTACAGTTTACAAACACGTACATAATATCATGATGGCCATGGCGCCACTGCAGAAGATCCCCTCGTCCTCTGCAGCTGATGGTGATATTTGTGCCAGCATGTGGCTCGCTGTTTCCACCATCAATGGTGATTTTCTGACTCCCTGAAAGCCAAATACAATATGCTAAAGCATTACACGATATTACAAAGTACTAAATACTATGTTTATTTGTTTGCCGTTTTATCTCACTATTAATAACCATTAAGGGGGGATACAGACAGGTTAGACTTGGAGAATTAAGGCTGAATGCCATTCCTAATGCACAAAGCAAGTATGAACATAGATTTGCCATTTCCAAAGTAGAGTACTCTAATCATGACACTACAGCAGTCCCCTAAATACTATATAGTGTGAACATGCACACACTTTATCTGCTCTGGAAATAAATTCACTCATATTTAAGGAAATAGACATTAATATAAAACAGAAAAAGTGTCGATATAACCAAACTCTTGCAGCAAAATACTCACAAATGAGAACTGCTTTCGTCAGTTATATACCATTTAATCTATTAATGCCAACAAAATTTTCTATCAATGAAATCAAGTTCTTATTGATTCTCTACCAAGTAACTACTCTTCTGTGATAAGCATGTGGGTTACTGCACAAACATAATGGAATAAATAAAAATCATAATGGCAGGAAGACACTCAAGTCTAATTTAGTTATCTCTCTTCCTTCTGATTTAAAGAAACCATAAGATCTTGAAGATTCTCATAAGAAATATGGAAAATCACAAAAGCAAAACAAATTTAAAAAAAAGCAAAACAAAAACAAAAATATGGTTTCAAAACCCACTGAGTTGGTAAACTCTTTTCCACATTTGCATCATTATTATTTTTCCTAAGAAAAGCTAGCAATTTTAAAATTTTCCTCACAAAGTTTATTCACGGATGCCATAATTGAAGCAATCAAACATATCCATACATTTTATTATACCTAAATATAGATATTTTTCTGTTCTTTTGATTTATAAACGAAAAACAATTACTTACCAGTGGGCTGTGTGAGGTAGACGAGTGACAGAAGGAGAGCAAGCAAGGGTGAGGCCATTCTCGCATTTGTCCAGTACAGCATTATTACTACGGGGCCTGTAAACAAATGTTGCCTTTTGTGAGCTATTTAAGGTTGTTCACTTAAAAAATTCTCTAATCCAACAGATGGTAAAACTATCATGTGACAATGATTTACCAAGGTCTTTTGCATTTACAGTAGCGTTCTGTTTATCAATGAAGCAAACTGAATTCCCAAGCACAAAGTACAGTGTTACCCCAGTTATTCGCGCTTCTTGGTTCGCGTTCTCACTCTATCGCGGTTTTTTTTGGATAAATTATAATTTTATTTTATGGGTATAAACAAAAATATTAAAATATTGAAAAAAAAAAATTTCAGTATTTTCATTTTTTTTTATTGAAATTTACGTTGCGTGCTGTTATTTATAATGTAAAGGGTGTTTTTTTAACAGTGCAGGGAGGGTTTATACAGTTCGTAAACGAAAAAATAATTGTATATGAGTATGTGTCACGTCATCATCACCTCATTCATCGTAATTTTATCTATCGCTTTCATAAAAATTTACGTTGCTTGCTGTTATTTATAATGTAAAAGGTGTTTTTTTAACAGTGCAGGGAGGGTTTATACAGTACGTAAACAAAAAAATAATTGTAAATCAGTATGTATGTCACGTCATTATCACCTCATTCACCGTAGTTTTATCTATCACTTTCATAAAAATTTACGTTGCTTGCTGTTATTTATAATGTAAAGGGTGTTTTTTTAACAGTGCAGGGATGGTTTATACAGTACGTAAAAGAAAAAATAATTGTAAATGAGTATGTATGTCACGTCATTATCACCTCATTCACCGTAATTTTATCTATCACTTTCATAAAAATTTACGTTGTGTGCTATTATTTATAATGTAAAGGGTGTTTTTTTAACAGTGCAGGGAGGGTTTATATAGTACGTAAACGAAAAAATAATTGGCTAGTACAGTGGTAACGCGCTGGCTTCGCATTCACGAGGTCGAAAGATCGGTCCCCGTCCAAGACCGAGAGTTTAAGCTGTTTACTGGCAGGAACTGCTGTGGGTGGACATCACAGTGGGGGGTTGGGGCTTGTCCTGGCTGACGAATACCCATTGTAAAATGGAAATAAAGTTTATCATTCACCGTAATTTTATCTATCACTTTCATAAAAATTTATGTTGCTTGCTGTTATTTATAATGTAAAGGGTGTTTTTTTAACAGTGCAGGGAGGGTTTATAAAGTACGTAAACGAAAAAATAATTGTAAATGAGTATGTATGTCACGTCATTATCACCTCATTCACCGTAATTTTATCTATCACTTTCATAAAAATTTACGTTGCTTGCTGTTATTTATAATGTAAACGGTGTTTTTTTAACAGTGCAGGGAGGGTTTATACAGTACGTAAACGAAAAAATAATTGTAAATGAGTATGTATGTCACGTCATCATCACATTCACGGTAAGTTTTCCTATCACTTTCATAAAAATTTACGTTGCTTGCTGTTATCTATAATGTTAAGGGTGTTTTTTTAACAGTGCAGGGAGGGTTTATACAGTACGTAAACAAAAAAATAATTGTAAATCAGTATGTATGTCACGTCATTATCACCTCATTCACCGTAATTTTATCTATCACTTTCATAAAAATTTACGTTGCTTGCTGTTATTTATAATGTAAAGGGTGTTTTTTTAACAGTGCAGGGAGGGTTTATACAGTGTAAACGTAAAAATATATTAAAATATCTATGTACATATAAGCGGATCCTACTTCGCGGATTTCCTGGTTCGCGCCGGGTCCCGGAACCGAACTACCGCGATAAGTGAGGCAACACTGTATATGTGATACTGAAAAATATTTTATAATGATGTCTTACGAACATGTGACAAGGGCATTTGAGGAGGGATGTCTTGGTATTTCTGATTCCAATAAAACCATAAATTTAATGCTGGTTCCTCAGTTTTTGAGACTGGAGCTGTGACAAACACTTGTTTAAGTCACTCAATATATAACTTTCAGACCATGCTTTACACAGTTTTAACAGAAAACTTCTATGGCATAAAGGGAAAAAGGAGTATGAATGCAACTTCAAATTTTCAATACACTAAGTTTTCCAATTTCAAATGCATTTAACATATCTATACTGCGCATTGATAATACAATGTAAAGTACTGTACTGTTAATACAGTAATACAGTATATAAATATAAGTAAAGAGTATATTCCCCCATTTTTTTCTATTAGACAATAATGTTAACTCTGCAGAAATAATACAGTACAGTACTTAACTTAAAGTAACAAAAAAGTGCAAATAAGCATCATTTGACAGGGAGTGGTTACAAAAAGGTTGCAGCTCGGAAATTAAGTCTGGATGACTATCTTAACAACTTGTGATGTACTCAAACATGGGTTTGTAACGTGCCATGGTGAGCGCTCCAACCACGGTTGCTGTATATAAATCTTACTCTATGTGAAATTTCATATCAACATACCATAATATAAAAAATGTGATGGGAGTTCATTGCAAATACTATAGACCTACCCATGTATTAGTGTACTGCACTGCATCATTACATTATTATTATATACAAATACATATACATTAACCCTCCTCGTGCATCTCAAGACTACTTTTACCGATATTCACCTGCAACTTCCTTATTTCAAACACCCTAACGAGCTCAGTTACCAAATGATTCAGTTCATCCTCAGAATCAGCCACAGTGATGTTTTCTGTGAATAGCAATTGATTCATTTTCCACATTTCATACTCACCCAATGATTCCAAGACTCTGTCTAGTACTCTTCCATTTACTTCCCTTACTACTCAATCCATGTACATACTAAACAGCCACGGTGACATTACACAACCTTGACATAACCCCACATTCACCTCAAATCAATCACTCATACCATTCCTGACTCTGACACATGCTCTAATAGTCATGTAAAAACTCTTGACTGCATTCAACAATTTTCCACACAAACACAATGCATTTCCCAACGCTTCTCAATCAACCCTGCCCTACGCTTGTTCCAAGTCCATAAAAGCCCAAAAAGAGTCCCTAACTTTATCTAAGAACTTCTCACACACCTGTCTTACAATACACCCTATTCCTCTCCTACACCTGCACTGCTCTTTCCTGATCAATCTATCGGTACTTTTCCTAAGTCTCTCGATCAACACTTTTCCTATATACCTTACCAACTACACTCAACAAACCTATCCCCTGAATCAACAACTCATACTTATCTCCCTTCCCTTTATTAGTAGAACTACACATGCACTCCAATCAAATGGGACCCCTCTTTTCCTAAACTATACATTATTATTATTATTATTATTAATATTATTATTATTATTACTATTATTGTTTTGATCATTATCATCATATATGGGATAAAAAGTATTACAGTATTTTCAAAAATATTATAGTCTCCCTCAAGAATTAGTGTTTGTTTAGAAATTCACTTGCAGTAAAATAAAAAATTATACTGATTCCAAAATAAGTTCATCCTTCTGATTAAAAGATTATTTTCAACTGGGTGCAGTTCCAAGCTTGGATAAGTGGAAAGGCAAGAGATCAGAAAATGAATCTGGCCATATGACTTGGAATGAAAATCAAACACTAATGTCTAAGATGGAATGCAATTTAGTAGGCCTTAATATGCATGCCTTGTAATACTGCATTGCAGTTTTACATTTATAAAATTTTAGATATCATAACCGCTTTCTCTATAATTTTCTTGTCAAGCATCAGTTTTTTAATCATTTAAGAAATTCCATGAGTAAAAACCCAAATCTGCACTAAATATACTGCCTTCACCATAATACATGTAAAAAGATATCAATATTCAATCCCAAAATTCCCTAATAATGGTAAAAACTTATAAAAGACATACAAAACTTTGATATCCGGGGTTAGACTACAGGCAAATTTTCATATAGAAATTTTAATACTGCAAAACATAATTTTCAGTCAGAATTTATTTTTATCACATCCCTGAAGTTTGGCAAATATCTTCAACAAAGCATATTGGAGAGATGAAGACATACACTCTTGTGCAAATATACAAAAACGGAAGGTAAGTCACATGTACCTATGAATTATATTAATACTGTGACTCCAAATTCCATCACAATTCTGTTAGTCAATATTTGTGATGCCCTAATCAACTTCCTGCTCAGGTTGTTATCTTATCGCATTCATATCTTGCACTCATACAGGAATTAACTAATAAACATTAATGCTGTATATGACTATTTAAATGAGTCATCGACATTCCTAGAAATATGTAGCGTAGGCCTACACAATTTGTCGAGAAGGTATGCACATATTCACATAATCACATAAAACACTCTTCTGAGTCACATGAATAAGTTGAATGACAAAATAATAAAAAAAAAGGAATCTTCTAAAGAAAAGTTTATCATTTTACAATTACATAAAAACATTTTGAAAATAATGGGTATAACATCCTGATATTGCTTATAAAGAAACCAAAGGAAGCATACAGCTGTTACATGACCAGTTGTAAACTTCTGAACCAATATTTCACCATTTTTATGTCACTATTATTCCCCAGTCAACTAGGGTGAACAGAGACAGGTGGCAGCTGAGGAATTAAGGCAGGATGCCCTTTATAACGCCCTCCAGTGGGCTCATTTGTGGGTCTGACACCTCTTGAGTCGAGTATTCTAACCACTGTGCTACTGTGGTCTTTTTTTTAGCTCCTAAAACTAACGATTTCTAATGTACCAACACTCACTACGTATTACTAAGTCTTGGTTTTGGAAAAAATATATCACACATTTATTCTCAGGACACTCTCAAGTGATGATATAAACAAAAGGCATATAAGGGGCTGAGAATCTCTCTCTTGGCATTTCTCTTTTTATAATCAAACACAATTACCTAAGACAGGGGATGGATGAGGATAGTGTAGCCTAATGGCACACCACTGTTTTGGATCTAAGGTTTCATAGGGTATTACAAATTAAAATAAATTAAACCTATATTCCACAAAAGACAGCAAGACTGACATCACACCAGAAAAAAATGCAGGAATAATGTAGTATTTTTCTACCCACCCCTCAGACATAATTATCATACATATATATATATATATATATATATATATATATATATATATATATATATATATATATATATATATATATATATATATATATATATATATATATATATATATATATCCTATGTAAGCAGGTGCATTTGCCTCCTCTTACACAGCTCGCAACACAAAAGTTGATGCAATTTATAATGCGTATGTATAAATGAATAAATAAATATATATATATATATATATATATATATATATATATATATATATAAAATATATATATATATATATATATATATATATATATATATATATATATATATATATATATATATATATATATATATATATATATATATATATATATATATATATATATATATATATATATATCCTATGTAAGCAGGTGCATTTGCCTCCTCTTACACAGCTCGCAACACAAAAGTTGATGCAATTTATAATGCGTATGTATAAATGAATAAATAAATATATATATATATATATATATATATATATATATATATATATATATATATATATATATATATATATATATATATATATATATATATATATATACTCCCCAACTTACAAACGGGTTAGGTTCCAGAAGTCTGTTCGTAAGTAAAATTGTTCGTAAGTTGTGTTAGGAAGTATGAAAAAAAAAAATATATTGAACAGTATATAAATATGCAGTACAGTACTGTATAGTATTTAAGTTAAAAGACACTTAACGAGTACATATAACATTAAGCAAACACTATTAATGAATTTTAGTACAGTAATAATGTGATAGTCCAGTAACACATGCATTATTACATGGTATATAATGAGTAGTTTTTGCTTGTATCTGTGAATGTTCGTAACTCGAAAGTTCGTAAGTAGGGGACCTTCTGTGTGTATATATATATATATATATATATATATATATATATATATATATATATATATATATATATATATATATATATATATATATATATATATATATATATATCCCAATCAAATCAGCACATTACCACATGAATAATTTTTACCCCAACTGGGACTTGAACCTAGGACACATAATTACTGTGACAAGGTGCTACCAACTATACCACAAAAGGTCTAAAAGGGTAACAAAGTTTAGAGCTTTTATCTGCTATACTAGGAATGAACGCATTCCATCTGAAAGCCACTCTGTTCATTTTACAGTCTCCCAAAACCACACTCGTGGCTTCGTTTTCGCATTCAATTCAAGTCTCAATCTCATTTAGGACCAATAATAATCATATAAGCACATTACCATATGTGAAAACATGAATCATTTTTACCCCGACTGGGACTTGAACCTTAGACACAAAATTACTGTGCCAAGGTGCTACCAACTACACCATAGAAGGTCTAAAGGAAAAACAAACCTTGCAGCTTTTATCTGCTATACTAAGAATGAACGCATTCTATCTGAATACCACCCTGTTCATATTACAGTTTCCCCCAACCTCACTCGTGGCTTCATTTCTGCATTTGATTCAAGTCTCAATCTCATTTGGACCCAACAATAATCAAATAAGCACATTGCCATATGTGAAAACATGAATAATTTTTACCCTGAACGGGACCTGAACCTAGGACACATAATTACTATGCCAAGGTGCTACCAACTACACCATAGAAGGTCTAAAAGGGAAACAACCCTTACAGCTTTTATCTGCTATACTAGAAATGAATGCATTCTATCTGAATGATACTCTGTTCACATTACAGTCTCCCCCAACCTCACTCGTGGCTTCATTTTCGCATTTAATTCAAGTCTCAATCTCATTTGGGACCAACAATAAACAAATAAGCACATTACCTTACGTGAAAAATATGAATAATTTTTACCCATACTGGGACTTGAACCTAGGACACATAAGTACTGTGCCAAGGTGCTACCAACTACACCACAGAAGGTTTAAAGGGAAACAAACCTCACAGCTTTTAACTGCTATACTAGGAATGAACGCATTCCATCTGAATGCCACTCTGTTCATACAGTTTTCCCCAACCTCACTCATGGTTTAATTTTCACATTTAATTCAAGTCTCAATCTCATTTGGGACCAATAATAATCAAATAAGCACATTACTATATGTGAAAACATGAATCATTTTTACCCCCACCGGGACTTGAACCTAGGACACATAATTACTGTGCCAAGGCGCTACCAACTACACCACAGAAGGTCTAATAGGAAAACAAACCTTACAGCTTTTATCTGTTATACAAGGAGAGAATGCATTCTATCTGAATGCCACTCTGTTCATATTACAGTTTCCCCCAACCTCACTCGTGGCTTTGTTTTCGCATTTAATTCAAGTTTCAATCTCATTTAGGACCAACAATAACCAAGTATGCACATTACCATATGTGAAAACAAGAATAATTTTTACCCCAGAAGGACTTGAACCTAGGACACATAATTACTGTGCCAAGTCACTACCAACGAGTGAGGTTTGGGGAAACTGTAATATGAACAGAGTGACATTCATATAGAATGCATTCATCCCTTGTATAGCAGATAAAAGCTGTAAGGTTTGTTTCCCTATTAGATCTTCTGTGGTGTAGTTGGTAGCACCATGGCACAGTAATTATGCATCCTAGGTTGAAGTCCCCGTCAGGGAAAAATTATTCGTGTTTTTACATACGGTAATGTGCTTATTTGATTATTGTTGTTCCCAAATGAGATTGAGACTTGATTTGGCCCTAAATGCGAAAACGAAGCCATGAGTGAGGTTGGGGGAAACTGTTATATGAACAGAGTGGCATTCAGACAGAATGCATTCATTCCTAGTATAGAAGTTAAAGCTGTAAATTTTGTTTCCCTTTTAGACCTTTTGTGGTGTAGTTAGTAGTGCCTTGGCACAGTAATTATGTGTCCTAGGTTCAAGTCCCGACTGGGGTAAAAATTATTCATATTTTCACATATAGTAATGTGCTTATTTGATTATTATTGGTCCCAAATGAGATTGAGACTTCAATTAAATGCGAAAACAAAACCACAAGTGAGGTTGGGGGAAACTGTAATATGAACAGAGTGGCATTCAGATAGAATGTGTTCATTCCTAGTATAGCACATAAAAGCTGTAAGGTTTGTTTCCCTTTTGGACCTTCCGTGGTGTGGTTAGTATCGCCTTGGCACAGTAATTATGTGTCCGAGGTTCAAGTCCCAGTCGGGGTAAAAATTATCCATATATATATATATATATATATATATATATATATATATATATATATATATATATATATATGATGTGTACTGTATAGCATACGCAAGATGCACTGTATATTTCCTACAGACTTGTGCGAACTGTCATCAAAGAAAACGTGCTTAGCACTATGTGAATTCCTCAATAACAGACAGTAATTTTCCTATTATCTAAGGAGTTAATTTTGACAAATACTATAAAATCTACCAGAATGTATCAGTAACTCTCTAATAATAAATATTCCCTTTCATTAGATATTACAATCTAATCTGCAAGTCCACCCTGATGACAGAGAAGGGGAAGAGAGGCATGCCAATATGCAGTATAGTAAAAAAATTAGCAGAAGAATTTTTTTGTAATGTGTGACACAGGGACAGGCAAAGAGAATGGCTCTCATCAGGCCTGGGCAACAAGAAAACATTTACGATACTGTAGTAGCTTAGGCGTAAGGCAGTAACAAAAGAATGATAACCAATGAAAATAAGAGGCTGAGAGAATAGTCATAGTAATGAATACCTAGAACGATGAATAGAAAGAAAGTAAGGAGAAACAGAGAAGGGGAGTCTTGTAATTTAGAATATACAATGCTACATGCCACAGCAATGGCTGTTGATTGTGACTATAGGTTATTTATAGGATCTGAACTGTTAACTACATAATAAATCATATACAGATATGAAACAATTTTTTATACTTTTAAATAAGGTACTTAAGCTAACAGAATAATTTCACAAAAAGATACGAAATAATGGCAAAATGTATTTGCCAATAAGAATAATAAAAAATTCCTTTGTTATCCCATCTGATAAGTCACAACATTCCCAAACTCTTCTTCTTTGCTTCAGGTTTTCTTCGTGCCCAGGACCGATGAGGGCAATTTTCTTTGCCATTTCTGGTGTCACTCATTACAAAAAAATAAAAGCCGCAGCGAATATGGTAACTTAGTTAAAAACTAAAACTGGGCGGCTATAATAATACACAACGGGGCCTTAGGACAATATCTGAATGAATAAATTTAAAATAAAAACTCCCCAAAATACATTTGTTTGTTTAGAAAGTTGTCAAGTACTGCAAACGAATAGAAGCTTCCCACTCATGTTTAACACGGAAACACGCTTAGGTCAATGTATACCTTAACACTGCCTGGTTGTAGAAAGAGATTGGAGACTGGATATCTCGAACAAGTGTCATTGTTATGCATTATAATAATCCCTCATCCTCCTAATCGTGTGGAGAGACCCACAGCCTCCCACACTCAATGACAATCCCTCACAGCCTATAAAAGAGGCTCGAAGCGTCTTCTGCATTCACACACACACACCTACCCAATCATTCACCCATTTCTCGTTATTAAGAATGTTGACGGTGCAGCCAACCACTCAGGCACCTTCTACTCACCATCATGTTACGTGAGAGAAGCTACGAGGGTGATTTAATCCTTCTAAATGTACGAAAATCCACTAAATGTAACTTTTTTGTTTACGGTCTCTACACTTAAGGATAACAACAACGCTTCACTGTCTGCTAGTGGCACCTGGTGGCTGCCGGAGGAAGGCGCTGGGTGCGGCGATGCTGGACGGGGCCAAGTCTATGACTAATTCCCATTTATTTCGCATTTATTTCACGTTTTATTCTTTATCTACTCATCTATATTATCCTAGATATATTCAGGATGTTTTCCATTAATTTTTGTAGCGTATATCCATTAGGGTAATAGCCAGTGAGCCTCATATACATGAGGTTAAATTCGCAATCGGAGGAAGATTCGGGCAAATTCAATGACTAATTCCCCATTTAAACCCCCCCCCCCTCCATGCTTTTATTTATTTTCTTTAATCTATGCTTTCAGTATTGTTCTTTTTTCCCTTGTGTGAATCATTTTGCGGGTTTAGAGCATTTCAGTAGTTAGGTGATCGTTGTTCTATTGGTAATTGTTAATCATACTGCCAATGCTATGTTGACAGTATTGTTATGACAGATGTGTAATAAACTGAGGAGGTCTAATTTAAACACTATGCGTATTACCAACGTTCTTAAGTAAAAAAAAAAAAAAACACGTATGAGTGACTGTGGTTAGTTTTTATTCCATATTATTGCGAATCTTAGCTAAAAACACATGCATATGGGTGATTTACATTCATATATGAGTATTAGACATTTAAGGGATGTAAAGTGTCTCTCTCTCTCTCTCTCTCTCTCTCTCTCTCTCTCAGAGTGTTGTGCCGTACGGTACTCTAACACTCCTACACATGCCCGTCCCGTGCCCTTGGAATTACTTTCATTCAGTCATACGTTCTGTTCATGCACATGATCGTGCACAGCTACTGTATCACTGGTTTGCTGTTGCTAGACGTAGAAATGATAGATCGCTCTTAAATGAGTAAGCAGTATAGTAGGCATGTTTTACAAAATACTCCAATTTGAAATATTAAGCTGTGGTAAATATATTTTTTTTTACATTAAAATAGCGGCTCCAAGCGAATTAAGAAATAAAGTCTAGATTTTGAACAACTCATCTTTTCTCGTTTACATTTGTGGGGGTGAATACAGCCCTAACAAAAGAACCAAGATTTTATATATATATATATATATATATATATATATATATATATATATATATATATATATATATATATATATATATATGGTTGGTTTTGGTTTTACGCCACGAACTCTCTTTTCTACTAAGGGCTAGGACAGTTACCTTCTTGCGAAGGACTTGTAATCGTTACCCTGAGTGTATGCCCTTACTAACTTCAGTCCGTGACGGGGCGCGAACCCTCGACCTGCCGCCACAGAGTCGCGGACGCTACCATTTTGCCACGGAGACTACACACACACACACGCGCTAAGCGAGGAGGTAGTTAATGCTATCTCAATCCATAGTTTTAAGGACAGGTATGATAAGTATCACTAAGTATAAAATGGAACCGATCAGGAGACGGGAAGATACGAGCTTTGGGCTCTTTCCCGTAAACACAATTAGGTAATCACCTATATCTCTATATATATATATATATATATATATATATATATATATATATATATATATATATATATATATATATATATATATATATATATATATATGACATTTAATTTGCGGATCCAATTCAATTCAGAAATACGTAGGAACAACTCTCATCTTCAGTTTAATTTAGTAGGGTGAACACAACCCAAACAAAAGTACAAAAACATTGCAAATTTTAATCCTGTTTTTCCCAGCGTAGGAAAGTGTGTGTGTGTGTGTGATTACCTAATTGTGATTACCTAATTGTGTTTACGGGAAAGAGCCCAAAGCTCGTATCTTCCCGTCTCCTCATCGGTTCCATTTTTAGACTTAGTGATACTTATCATACCTGTCCTTAAAACTATGGATTGAGATAGCATTAACTACCTCCTCGCTTAGCCAATTCCAATTATCAACTACTCTTACACTGAAAAAGTATTTCCTTACATCCTGCAAACAAGTTTTCTTACGAAGCTTCAAACTATGACCTCTAGTTCTAGAGCCAGCCATATCGAAATATCGATCCCTATCCACTCTATCATAACCATGAAGGAATTTAAAGACTGTCACCATATCCCCCCTTACTCTTCTAGCTTCGAGTGATGGCAAATCTAATTCCCTCAGCCTCTCATCATAACCGAGATTGCGTATTTCTGGCACCAGTTTCGTGGCATGTCTTTGAACTTTTTCAAGCTTAGCTATGTGCTTTTTCAAGTGCGGATTCCAAAAGGGGGCTGCATATTCGAGTTTTGGCCTCACATAGGTTACATAAATATTTCTGAACATTTCCTTGTCCATGTGCCTGAAGGCTACCCTTACATTTGATAAGAATGCATATGCTGCCCTTACTACGCCATTTATATGTATTTCTGGAGACAAATCTGCAAGTATGTTTACTCCTAGATCTCTCTCATTTTCTGTCTCTTGAAGTTGTACTCCAGCCACCGAGTAGTCAAGCTTGGGCCTTCTTGCACTTGTACCCATTCTCATTACCTTACATTTTGAGGTATTGAATTTCATTAGCCACTTTTCTGACCACTCATGCAGATTATTTAGATCCTCCTGAAGTTCTCTACCATTGTTCTCGTTTTTTACTTTCTTCACAATCTTTGCATCATCTGCAAACATATTCATGAATGAATTTACACACTCTGGTAGGTCATTTACATATACAAGGAACAAAAGTGGCCCTAAAACTGAACCCTGTGGAACTCCACTACTAACTCTTCTCCATTCAGACACTGAGTGTCTTACTCTAACCCTCTGTTCCCTTCCTTCTAAGTAAGTTTTTATCCATTCCAAGACATTTCCACCTATTCTAGCCATTGATTGCAGCTTCCTAATAAGTCTCCCATGTGGAACAGTGTCAAACGCTTTCTGGAAGTCTAGGAATATGCAATCTGCCCAGCCCTCTCTTTCCTGTAAGATTTGGCTTACCTCATCATAAAATTCTAATAAGTTTGTTACTGTTGATCTTCCTTCTCTGAAGCCATGTTGCCTCACTGACAAAAAGTTGAAGGATTCCAAGTGAAGAGAGATATGTTTCCTTAGTAGTTTCTCCATAAGTTTGCAAACTATGCTGGTCAAGGAAACTGGTCTATAGTTCAGAGCCGTATCCCTCCTTCCCTTTTTGAAGATAGGTATCACATTTGCTTGTTTCCAGCATCTTGTGTGTGTGTGTGTAATTACCTAATTGCAATTACTTAATTGTAATTACGGGAAAGATCCCTACGCTCGTAACTCCCCGTCTCCTGATCGGTCCCATCTTAGTACTTAGTGATACTTATCATACTTGTCCTTAAAACTTTGGATTGAGTTAGCATCAACTACCTCCTCGCTTAGCGAATTCCAATTATCAGCTATTCTTACAATAAAAAGTACTTCCTTACATCCTGCAATGAAATTTTCTCACGAAGCTTCAAACTATGAGCTCTACATCTAGTGCCAGCCATACAAAAATATCGATCTCTTTCCAGCCTGTCATAACCATGAAGGAATTTAAAAAAAAAATCACCATATTCCCCTTTTTTCCTATCTTCAAGTGATAGTAAGTCCAATTTATTCAGCCTCTCATCATACCTATTTCTGGCACCAGTTCCGTGGCATATCTTAGAGCTTTTTTTTTTAACTGTGTGCTTTTTTCAAGCGTGGATTCCAAAAGGGGGCTGTATATTCAAGCTTCGGCCTCACATAGGTCGCATAAATATTTCTGAACATTTCCTTGTCCATGTGCCTGAAGGCTACCCATACATTTGCTAAGAAATTATATGCTGCCCTTACTATGCCATTTATATGCATTTCTGAATACAAATCTGCCAGTATGTTTTACTCCTAGATCTCTCACATTCTCTGTCTCTTGAAGTTCTGTTCGTGCTATTGAGTATTCAAGCTTGGGCCTTCTCGCACTTGTACCCATTCTCATTACCTTACATTTAGAAGTACTGAATTTCATTAGTCACTTTTCTGACCGCTCATGCAGACTATTTAGGTCTTCCTGAAGTTCTCTACTATTGTTCTCGTCTCTTACTTTCTTCACAATCTTTTCATTATCTGCAAACATATTCGTGAAAGAATTTACAGACTGGTTGGTCATTTACATATACAAGGAACAAAAGTGTGTGTATATATACATATACAGTATATATATATATATATATATATATATATATATATATATATATATATATATATATATATATATATATATATATATATATATATATATATATATATATATATATATATATATATATATATATATATATATATATATATCTGTGTGTATGTGTGTGCTTGCTTGTGAGTGTAATTATATAACAGTGCTTATGGGAAAAAGCCCTATGCTCGTAACTCCACGTCTCCTTGTCGGTTCCATGTTTAAACTTAAATGATACTTATCATAGATGTCCTTAAAACTTTGGATTGAGTTAGCATTAACTACCTCCTCGCTTGGCGATTTACAGTCATCAACTAGTCTTACACCAAAAAAGTACTTCCTTACATCCTGCAAAGAAATTTTTATTACGATGCTTCAAAATATGACCTCTAGTTCTAGAGTCAGCCATATCAATATATCGCTCCTTATCCACTGTCAAAACCATGAATAGAAATTTAAAATCCGTCACCATCTCCCCCTCTTCCTTCTAGCTTTATGTAATGGTAAGTCTAATTCCTTCATCTTCTCTTCAGAATTGAAATTAATTGTTTTCTAGCACCAGTTTCGTGGTATGCTTTCGAAGTTTTTGCAGTTTATTTATATGCTTTTTCAAGTGCGTTTTGTGTAGACACAGACTACGTGCATCGAACAACTATCATCGTGCAAACAGCCGATGTCTTAAAGTTTTGAAAAGGATATTATTTTCTATCCCTTTATTAAAACTGCTATATTTCTTTGACATCTTCCTGGAGGCTACTTTACTGAAATTCATTCTCTCTCTCTCTCTCTCTCTCTCTCTCTCTCTCTCTCTCTCTCTCTCTCTCTCTCTCTCTCTCTCTCTCTCCTCTCTCTCTCTCTCTCTCTCTCTCTCCATTCAGAAATGTCATCTCCCCTATCGCATGTCCTTATATTGACAGCTTTTGTGTAACCTCGTTATAGGGAATATTTTGCTTAGGTGTGAATGGGTTGGACCCCTTTAAAAAGGCATGCATTATTTGGGGAAGCTATACGTATAGTCCTAGGCATCTACCATCCGAACGATGGGAGTATTTCGTGCCGGAATATAATAAAGTTCTGAATGAAAATGTTATATTATAAAAGGTGTAAATTGTTTGCAGCCTGTACGTTTCTACCATTCGAATGAGAGAAACCTTCAAATGGTGGGTGTTATTTTCAGACAGAAAACAATGAATTGAAAATTCTATTGAAATGTTCATATTAATCCCTGTCGCAGATAAAAGAGGTTTATTTGATCTCTCTCTCTCTCTCTCTCCTCTCTCTCCTCTCTCTCTCTCCTCTCTCTCTCTCTCTCTCTCTCTCCATTTTTCCTCCATTGTTTATGGCATATTACCTTTAATTTAAAATATGTGTAAGAATAAACATATTGGATTACAATAAAACAATAATTTCTATTTCTGCCAATGAGGCTAATGTGACATTTTTATATCCAGGAGATTATACCTTTACAGCTTTATATCTATCTATCTATCTATCTATCTATCTATCTATATATATATATATATATATATATATATATATATATATATATATATATATATATATATATATATATATATATATATATATATATATATATATATGTGTGTGTGTGTGTGTGTGTGTGTGTGTGTGTGTGTGTGTGTGTGTGTGATTACCTAATTGTGTTTACGGGAAAGAGCCCAAAGCTCGTATCTTCCCGTCTCCTCATCGGTTCCATTTTAGACTTAGTGATACTTATCATACCTGTCCTTAAAACTATGGATTGAGATAGCATTAACTACCTCCTCGCTTAGCCAATTCCAATTATCAACTACTCTTACACTGAAAAAGTATTTCCTTACATCCTGCGAAGAAGTTTTCTTACCAAGCTTCAAACTATGACCTCTAGTTCTAGAGCCAGCCATATCAAAATATCGATCCCTATCCACTCTATCATAACCATGAAGGAATTTAAAGACTGTCACCATATCCCCCCTCACTCTTCTAGCTTCCAGTGATGGTAAGTCTAATTCCCTCAGCCTCTCATCATAACTGAGATTGCGTATTTCTGGCACCAGTTTCGTGGCATGTCTTTGAACTTCTTCAAGCTTAGCTATGTGCTTTTTCAAGTGCGGATTCCAAAAGGGGGCTGCATATTCGAGTTTTGGCCTCACATAGGTTACATAAATATTTCTGAACATTTCCTTGTCCATGTGCCTGAAGGCTACCCTTACATTTGATAAGAATGCATATGCTGCCCTTACTATGCCATTTATATGTATTTGTGTGTGTTTGTGTGATTACCTAATTGTGATTACCTAATTGTGTTTACGGGAAAGAGCCCAAAGCTCGTATCTTCCCGTCTCCTCATCGGTTCCATTTTAGACTTAGTGATACTTATCATACCTGTCCTTAAAACTATGGATTGAGATACCATTAACTACCTCCTCGCTTAGCCAATTCCAATTATCAACTACTCTTACACTGAAAAAGTATTTCCTTACATCCTGCAAACAAGTTTTCTTACCAAGCCTCAAACTATGACCTCTAGTTCTAGAGCCAGCCATATCGAAATATCGATCCCTATCCACTCTATCATAACCATGAAGGAATTTAAAGACTGTCACCATATCCCCCCTTACTCTTCTAGCTTCGAGTGATGGTAAGTCTAATTCCCTCAGCCTCTCATCATAACTGAGATTGCGTATTTCTGGTACCAGTTTCGTGGCATGTCTTTGAACTTTTTCAAGCTTAGCTATGTGCTTTTTCAAGTGCGGATTCCAAAAGGGGGCTGCATATTCGAGTTTTGGCCTCACATAGGTTACATAAATATTTCTGAACATTTCCTTGTCCATGTGCCTGAAGGCTACCCTTACATTTGATAAGAATGCATATGCTGCCCTTACTATGCCATTTATATGTATTTCTGGAGACAAATCTGCCAGTATGTTTACTCCTAGGTCTCTCTCATTTTCTGTCTCTTGAAGTTGTACTCCAGCCACCGAGTAGTCAAGCTTGGGCCTTCTTGCACTTGTACCCATTCTCATTACCTTACATTTTGAAGTATTGAATTTCATTAGCCACTTTTCTGACCACTCATGCAGATTATTTAGATCCTCCTGAAGTTCTCTACCATTGTTCTCGTTTTTTACTTTCTTCACAATCTTTGCATCATCTGCAAACATATTCATGAATGAATTTACAGACTCTGGTAGGTCATTTACATATACAAGGAACAAAAGTGGCCCTAAAACTGAACCCTGTGGAACTCCACTACTAACTCTTCTCCATTCAGACACTGAGTGTCTTACTCTAACCCTCTGTTCCCTTCCTTCTAAGTAAGTTTTTATCCATTCCAAAACATTTCCACCTATTCTAGCCATTGAGTGCAGCTTCCTAATAAGTCTCCCATGTGGAACAGTGTCAAACGCTTTCTGGAAGTCTAGGAATATGCAATCTGCCCAGCCCTCTCTTTCCTGTAAGATTTGGCTTACCTCATCATAAAATTCTAATAAGTTTGTTACTGTTGATCTACCTTCTCTGAAGCCATGTTATCTCACTGACAAAAAGTTGAAGGATTCCAAGTGAAGAGAGATATGTTTCCTTAATAGCTTCTCCATAACTTTGCAAACTATGCTGGTCAAGGAAACCGGTCTATAGTTCAGAGCCGTATCCCTCCTTCCCTTTTTGAAGATAGGTATCACATTTGCTTGTTTCCAGCATCTTGGAATCTCCCCCGACTCCAGTGACTCCTTAAATATGATACTTAGTGCCACTGATATTGTGTTTGCGCATTTTTTAAGCACATGAGGGGATATGTCATCAGGACCTGTAGCTTTATGAACATCTAATTCCATCAGCGCTTTGCATACCTCTGTGGCTGTAAGGTTGATGTTCTCTAATACCGGCCCTTGAGCTTCTATCACTGCAATCTGAGGGGGTGGGGTATTTTCCACTGTAAATACTGACTGAAACTCCTTGTTCAATTCTTTGCAGATCTCTTCATCCGTCTCAGTGATGCTTCCATCCGCTCTCTTTAGCCTTAAAACCTGTTCTTTTACCTTCAGTTTTCCTCTGATAAAGCTGTGGAAAAGCTTGGGATTTTCTTTAGCCTTCCTGGTGATGTCCCTCTCATAGTCTCTCTCTGCCTCTCTCCTTTTACTTAGGTAGTCATTTCTTGCTCTTTTGTAGGTTTGCCAGGCATTTATGTTTTTTCTCCTCCTATACCTTTTTCAGCATTTGTCTCTCCACTCCTTAGCTCTTTTACACCCATTATCGAACCATTTCTCTCTGGCATGAATTACACCTACTTTGGTGACAGGTATGCAGCAATCTACTATCTTCCCATATTTCTCACAAAAGATGTCATACATTTCTTGTACAGATTTGTTGTAAAATAAGGTTCTCCAGTCAATAACTGCAAAAAGCTCATTCATTTTGATGTAATCTCCTTTCCGATAGTTCCTCCTCATGTCCTCAGTGCCTCTACTCTCAGGAAGAATATCTTCAGTGATATACTCCATCAACAACACACAGTGGTCACTCTTTCCAATTGGTGGTTCATACTCAATATTTTCAATATCCAACACATTATCTGTGAACACTAGATCAAGTAGTGATGGCTCATCCCCACCCCTGGCCCTTGTTGGTTCCATTACATGTTGGTGTAGGAAATTCCCTTGTACACAATCTAGGAATCTTGCCCCGAATGAGTCCTCACCACTGTGTGGGTCAAGATTTATCCAATCTATCTCTTTATGATTAAAGTCTCCCATAATCAAAATCCTACATTTTTTCTCCCGTGCCATGTTAACAACTGAGTTTATGACTTCAATAGTACCTATATGACTTTCCTCATAAATTTCAAGCCTATTTTGGTTCCTTGGTGGGTTGTATACAACAGTTATTATAATGCTCTCTGACCCAGTATTTATGCGAGCAACAAGAAATTCCCTGAACACACTTTCTATAGGCAAGTTTATTTCTTCAACTTGTATCCTCTCACTTATGAGCAGTGCTATCCCTCCACCAGTCCTCTCAGATCTTTCAACCCTTAGTATTCTGAAGCCCTTAAGAAAAAATGTGACACTGTTTATGTCCTCACTCAACTTAGTCTCTGTAATTGCTACTATATCTGCCTTACTGTTGTGAATCCTATCTTTTAATTCTACTGCCTTACCAGCTAATCCATCAGCATTTGTGTATAACAGTCTTAATGAGGCCCCATCCCCTGATCTTCTGTCATTATCTTCTTTATCTCCCCTTTGTCTGGAAGTACTCTGTAACGAAAATTTTTTCTTCTCTTCTTCATTTCTTTCATCATTTAGCCTTCTTGCCTCTTGCAACAAGTTTTTGATCTTTCCCATCTCTTCCTGTGTTCTGTATCGTCTAATGAACACTTCTTTGCATTCTTGAAGGTCTTTTAGACTTTTTTTTCTCAACAATATTTCCCTACATGTTTCCCCTCTCTCAAAGGTTACTTTTGTTGGTCTCGGCTTTCCTTCCCTCGAATATTTACCTAGTTGGTGTATGTTTACAATATCCTCAGGACCACATACTACTCCAAGCTTTCTTATCAGGTCTACAACCCTAGCTTTATTTTCTTCAAGTCTCCCCTGCCATGTTGGCTCCTGGGATTCACTTATGCCTGAGATTACCACTGTCTTCTCCTTATTCAAGTGCCTGTCTGATGAGTGGGTTTGCCCTTTCCATCACAACGTCTTTCATTTTTTTTATTACTGTCTATTTATAGTCAACTGTTTGTATGTTTTCCAGTGCCACCACCTTTACAGGCTCTTTTACTGCCACATTCCCCTTTAGTGCATCAGCAAAGGAAGTTTTCATGGCATCATTTTCCATATTCAGCTCCTGGAACTCTTTTCTGAACTGTTCAATGTTTTCCTTAATCTGGACATTCCAAGCAGCAATCTCGTCTCTCTCAGAAGAGAGCAGTGAACTAACATCTAATTCCTTTAGGTTGTCATTCAGCTGTTTGTTTTTATCTTCTTGTTTAGAAATTCTAGATTCTTTTCCCCTTCCAGCTTCTTTATTCTTTTTTCTAGTTCCTTTCTCTCCTGCCCTTGTGCTTTATTTGCTTCCTCCAAAGATCTTATTTGTTCTCTGAGTGTTTCATTCTCTTTCATTTCTCCATCCATATTCCGAGTTTTATCATCAAGGCTTATAACCATTTCCTCTAACTTCTTGATTCTCTGTTTAAGTCCCCTGATGGTGTGTGTGTGTGTGTGTGTGTGAGAGAGAGAGAGAGAGAGAGAGAGAGAGAGAGAGAGAGAGAGAGAGAGAGAGGGAGAGAGAGAGAGAGAGATTACCAGTGATTACTTAATTGTGTTTACGGGAAAGAGCCCAAAGCTCGTATCTTCCCGTCTCCTCATCGGTTCCATTTTAGACTTAGTGATACTTATCATACCTGTCCTTAAAACTATGGATTGAGATAGCATTAACTACCTCCTCGCTTAGCCAATTCCAATTATCAACTACTCTTACACTGAAAAAGTATTTCCTTACATCCTGCAAAGATGTTTTCTTACGAAGCTTCACTCTATGACCTCTAGTTCTAGAGCCAGCCATATCAAAATATCGATCCCTATCCACTCTATCTTAACCATTTAGGAATTTAAAGACTGTCACCATATCCCCCCTCAATCGTCTAGCTTCAAGTGATGGTAAGTCTAATTCCCTCAGCCTCTTATCATAACTGAGATTGCACATTTCTGGCACCAGTTTCGTGGCATGTCTTTGAACTTTTTCAAGCTTAACTAAGTGCTTTTTCAAGTGCGGATTCCAAAAGGGGGCTGCATATTCAAGTTTTGGCCTCACATAGGTTACATAAATATTTCTGAACATTTCCTTGTCCATGTGCCTGAAGGCTACCCTTACATTTGATAAGAAGGCATATGCTGCCCTTACTGGAGACAAATCTCCCAGCATGTTTACTCCTAGATCTCTCTCATTTTCAGTCTCTTGAAGTTGTACTCCAGCCACCGAGTAGTCAAGCTTGGGCCTTCTTGCACTTGTACCCATTCTCATTACCTTACATTTTGAAGTATTGAATTTTATTAGCTACTTTTCTGACCACTCTTGCAGACTATTTAGATCTTCCTGAAGTTCTCTACCATTGTTCTCGTTTCCTACTTTCTTCACAATCTTTGCATCATCTGCAAACATATTCATGAATGAATTTACAGACTCTGGTAGGTCATTTACATATACAAGGAACAAAAGTGGCCTTAAAACTGAACCCTGTGGAACTCCACTAATAACTCTTCTCCATTCAGACACTGTGTGTGTGTGATTACCTAATTGTGATTACCTAATTGTGTTTACGGGAAAGAGCCCAAAGCTCGTATCTTCCCGTCTCCTGATCGGTTCCATTTTATACTTAGTGTGATTACCTAATTGTGATTACCTAATTGTGTTTACGGGAAAGAGCCCAAAGCTCGTATCTTCCCGTCTCCTCATCGGTTCCATTTTAGACTTAGTGATACTTATCATACCTGTCCTTAAAACTATGGATTGAGATAGCATTAACTACCTCCTCGCTTAGCCAATTCCAATTATCAACTACTCTTACACTGAAGAAGTATTTCCTTACATCCTGCAAAGATGTTTTCTTACGAAGCTTCACTCTATGACCTCTAGTTCTAGAGCCAGCCATATCAAAATATCGATCCCTATCCACTCTATCTTAACCATTTAGGAATTTAAAGACTGTCACCATATCCCCCCTCAATCGTCTAGCTTCAAGTGATGGTAAGTCTAATTCCCTCAGCCTCTTATCATAACTGAGATTGCACATTTCTGGCACCAGTTTCGTGGCATGTCTTTGAACTTTTTCAAGCTTAACTAAGTGCTTTTTCAAGTGCGGATTCCAAAAGGGGGCTGCATATTCGAGTTTTGGCCTCACATAGGTTACATAAATATTTCTGAACATTTCCTTGTCCATGTGCCTGAAGGCTACCCTTACATTTGATAAGAAGGCATATGCTGCCCTTACTGGAGACAAATCTCCCAGCATGTTTACTCCTAGATCTCTCTCATTTTCAGTCTCTTGAAGTTGTACTCCAGCCACCGAGTAGTCAAGCTTGGGCCTTCTTGCACTTGTACCCATTCTCATTACCTTACATTTTGAAGTATTGAATTTTATTAGCTACTTTTCTGACCACTCTTGCAGACTATTTAGATCTTCCTGAAGTTCTCTACCATTGTTCTCGTTTCCTACTTTCTTCACAATCTTTGCATCATCTGCAAACATATTCATGAATGAATTTACAGACTCTGGTAGGTCATTTACATATACAAGGAACAAAAGTGGCCTTAAAACTGAACCCTGTGGAACTCCACTAATAACTCTTCTCCATTCAGACACTGTGTGTGTGTGATTACCTAATTGTGATTACCTAATTGTGTTTACGGGAAAGAGCCCAAAGCTCGTATCTTCCCGTCTCCTGATCGGTTCCATTTTATACTTAGTGTGATTACGTAATTGTGATTACCTAATTGTGTTTACGGGAAAGAGCCCAAAGCTCGTATCTTCCCGTCTCCTCATCGGTTCCATTTTAGACTTAGTGATACTTATCATACCTGTCCTTAAAACTATGGATTGAGATAGCATTAACTACCTCCTCGCTTAGCCAATTCCAATTATCAACTACTCTTACACTGAAAAAGTATTTCCTTACATCCTGCAAAGATGTTTTCTTACGAAGCTTCACTCTATGACCTCTAGTTCTAGAGCCAGCCATATCAAAATATCGATCCCTATCCACTCTATCTTAACCATTTAGGAATTTAAAGACTGTCACCATATCCCCCCTCAATCGTCTAGCTTCAAGTGATGGTAAGTCTAATTCCCTCAGCCTCTTATCATAACTGAGATTGCACATTTCTGGCACCAGTTTCGTGGCATGTCTTTGAACTTTTTCAAGCTTAACTAAGTGCTTTTTCAAGTGCGGATTCCAAAAGGGGGCTGCATATTCAAGTTTTGGCCTCACATAGGTTACATAAATATTTCTGAACATTTCCTTGTCCATGTGCCTGAAGGCTACCCTTACATTTGATAAGAAGGCATATGCTGCCCTTACTGGAGACAAATCTCCCAGCATGTTTACTCCTAGATCTCTCTCATTTTCAGTCTCTTGAAGTTGTACTCCAGCCACCGAGTAGTCAAGCTTGGGCCTTCTTGCACTTGTACCCATTCTCATTACCTTACATTTTGAAGTATTGAATTTTATTAGCTACTTTTCTGACCACTCTTGCAGACTATTTAGATCTTCCTGAAGTTCTCTACCATTGTTCTCGTTTCCTACTTTCTTCACAATCTTTGCATCATCTGCAAACATATTCATGAATGAATTTACAGACTCTGGTAGGTCATTTACATATACAAGGAACAAAAGTGGCCTTAAAACTGAACCCTGTGGAACTCCACTAATAACTCTTCTCCATTCAGACACTGTGTGTGTGTGATTACCTAATTGTGATTACCTAATTGTGTTTACGGGAAAGAGCCCAAAGCTCGTATCTTCCCGTCTCCTGATCGGTTCCATTTTATACTTAGTGTGATTACGTAATTGTGATTACCTAATTGTGTTTACGGGAAAGAGCCCAAAGCTCGTATCTTCCCGTCTCCTCATCGGTTCCATTTTAGACTTAGTGATACTTATCATACCTGTCCTTAAAACTATGGATTGAGATAGCATTAACTACCTCCTCGCTTAGCCAATTCCAATTATCAACTACTCTTACACTGAAAAAGTATTTCCTTACATCCTGCAAAGATGTTTTCTTACGAAGCTTCACTCTATGACCTCTAGTTCTAGAGCCAGCCATATCAAAATATCGATCCCTATCCACTCTATCTTAACCATTTAGGAATTTAAAGACTGTCACCATATCCCCCCTCAATCGTCTAGCTTCAAGTGATGGTAAGTCTAATTCCCTCAGCCTCTTATCATAACTGAGATTGCACATTTCTGGCACCAGTTTCGTGGCATGTCTTTGAACTTTTTCAAGCTTAACTAAGTGCTTTTTCAAGTGCGGATTCCAAAAGGGGGCTGCATATTCAAGTTTTGGCCTCACATAGGTTACATAAATATTTCTGAACATTTCCTTGTCCATGTGCCTGAAGGCTACCCTTACATTTGATAAGAAGGCATATGCTGCCCTTACTGGAGACAAATCTCCCAGCATGTTTACTCCTAGATCTCTCTCATTTTCAGTCTCTTGAAGTTGTACTCCAGCCACCGAGTAGTCAAGCTTGGGCCTTCTTGCACTTGTACCCATTCTCATTACCTTACATTTTGAAGTATTGAATTTTATTAGCTACTTTTCTGACCACTCTTGCAGACTATTTAGATCTTCCTGAAGTTCTCTACCATTGTTCTCGTTTCCTACTTTCTTCACAATCTTTGCATCATCTGCAAACATATTCATGAATGAATTTACAGACTCTGGTAGGTCATTTACATATACAAGGAACAAAAGTGGCCTTAAAACTGAACCCTGTGGAACTCCACTAATAACTCTTCTCCATTCAGACACTGTGTGTGTGTGATTACCTAATTGTGATTACCTAATTGTGTTTACGGGAAAGAGCCCAAAGCTCGTATCTTCCCGTCTCCTGATCGGTTCCATTTTATACTTAGTGTGATTACCTAATTGTGATTACCTAATTGTGTTTACGGGAAAGAGCCCAAAGCTCGTATCTTCCCGTCTCCTCATCGGTTCCATTTTAGACTTAGTGATACTTATCATACCTGTCCTTAAATCTATGGATTGAGATAGCATTAACTACCTCCTCGCTTAGCCAATTCCAATTATCAACTACTCTTACACTGAAAAAGTATTTCCTTACATCCTGCAAAGATGTTTTCTTACGAAGCTTCACTCTATGACCTCTAGTTCTAGAGCCAGCCATATCAAAATATCGATCCCTATCCACTCTATCTTAACCATTTAGGAATTTAAAGACTGTCACCATATCCCCCCTCAATCGTCTAGCTTCAAGTGATGGTAAGTCTAATTCCCTCAGCCTCTTATCATAACTGAGATTGCACATTTCTGGCACCAGTTTCGTGGCATGTCTTTGAACTTTTTCAAGCTTAACTAAGTGCTTTTTCAAGTGCGGATTCCAAAAGGGGGCTGCATATTCAAGTTTTGGCCTCACATAGGTTACATAAATATTTCTGAACATTTCCTTGTCCATGTGCCTGAAGGCTACCCTTACATTTGATAAGAAGGCATATGCTGCCCTTACTGGAGACAAATCTCCCAGCATGTTTACTCCTAGATCTCTCTCATTTTCAGTCTCTTGAAGTTGTACTCCAGCCACCGAGTAGTCAAGCTTGGGCCTTCTTGCACTTGTACCCATTCTCATTACCTTACATTTTGAAGTATTGAATTTTATTAGCTACTTTTCTGACCACTCTTGCAGACTATTTAGATCTTCCTGAAGTTCTCTACCATTGTTCTCGTTTCCTTCTTTCTTCACAATCTTTGCATCATCTGCAAACATATTCATGAATGAATTTACAGACTCTGGTAGGTCATTTACATATACAAGGAACAAAAGTGGCCTTAAAACTGAACCCTGTGGAACTCCACTAATAACTCTTCTCCATTCAGACACTGTGTGTGTGTGATTACCTAATTGTGATTACCTAATTGTGTTTACGGGAAAGAGCCCAAAGCTCGTATCTTCCCGTCTCCTGATCGGTTCCATTTTATACTTAGTGTGATTACCTAATTGTGATTACCTAATTGTGTTTACGGGAAAGAGCCCAAAGCTCGTATCTTCCCGTCTCCTCATCGGTTCCATTTTAGACTTAGTGATACTTATCATACCTGTCCTTAAAACTATGGATTGAGATAGCATTGTCGTATGACTTCTGTCATGCTGAAGCCAGCCCGCCATGCTGAAGCCAGAATCTGAAACTTGTAACAGCTCTTGAGGGGTAACGGTTAGTCGAGGCCACGGATATTCTATTACATGCCCTCACTTTTATTGAGTTTTTGTGCCGCCCATGTGTTCCCTTGGGACCACCAAGAGTTGTGGCTAGGCACCTGGAACTAACCGCTGGCGCCATGCACCCCCCCCCCAAGAGGCCTACAGGATAAGGGACCCTCGGTCCTCGAAAACACCACAAGTCGTGAAGAGAAACATGTGAGGCTAGGGTGAAATAGAATACTCTCCCCACTTGTTTTCTGCGGTGCGGCCGGTGTTTGTAGAGGGCGTCAAGGAGATATGTGACCAGACCCCTGAGGCTTGGCATCCGACATGGAGTACCTGAGGAGGGTGGGAAAGGCCGAGAGTTAGCCCTTTCCTAAACCGCACAAAACATAAACTTAGGTTTCGTACACAGGTACACGCCCAGGGGAAGATGCCCAATAACTCCTCCTCGGAAGTAGGCGGGATTCCACTTTGAACCCGGCGCTGATTAGCTGGACTAGATCTGACTGATTTCATTGGAGAATTGGATGTTAAGCCACGCCCTGCCCCTGGGGGTATTTAAAGAGCCACCCAGGGCAGAGACAGTTAGTGAGAACCTTGCCAGGGGCACGAATAGATCATAGATTATGATAGTCATAGGGTGGGGGCATTGGGGCATTGAGGCGTCGGATGTGTTGTACTCTAGAATAAATATAAGTAAAGGATTCACTGCGTGTCCATTCTTACCTTGTAACCACGCTACCTTGTACCCGTCAGGTACTAATAATTATAAGTAAATATACGTAGGGGGAAAAGCCCTACGTCAGTGGTGTCATTAGATGGGATAAACAAAACCAATACGTCAGTGGTGACGCTCGGTGAGATAATAATAAAAGCACTACGTCAGTGGTGACAAGCGGTGAGATAACCCAGTCATCTTACAAAGTGTGAGTTCAAGTGGAGGTCCAAAACCTCCACGTCAGTGGTGGCAGTGCGGTACGATCTTCACGAAAAAAAAAAAAAAAACATACGAAGAGACAGGTGAATGCCAGTGCAGACCCGTGCAGAGAAAATAAGAATGGCAAAAGCAGAAATCCAACATCTCCCAATTCAAGAAATGAGTGACGAGGCCAAACACCGGAGAATTCTCGAACTGGAGGAGCAAGTGCGGCGCCTACAAGCACGCGCCGACGCCGCTCCGTCGAGAAGGAACTTGGCCGACGCCGACAGCGAAACCGACGCCTCAAACATCGACGAACAGCCGGCCGCTCCGAACCCCGTGGTGACACAGGGAACGCAGCAGGCCCAGCCCCCACCCTGTGCCCTGGTTGTAAAGACGCCTCGAGTTAAAAATTTACTTTTATACCTCGACGGCGCAAATGTAAAAGACCGTGAATGTCCGTCCATAATTCCCGCGACCGACTTCCTGAAATACTTGGGTCTGCGGATGAGAAGTGACGAGTGGTCAAATAGAAAATATTATAAAACTTTGAAGGAACTATTTCTAAGATATTTCTTAGTAAGCCGAAGTGTGACCGGAGCATTGAGTGAAAATGCCCATTACAAGAGGTATAAGTTGCCGGATCCGACCAAGAAGACGGCGATTCGTCGATTTTACTCGAAGAGAAGAAGGAGAACCCCTCCTCCCTTGCCTTCTGCCATGAAGTTCTTCAGGACCACCTCCTTAAAATAGCTAAGTACTTGTGATCTGTATCCAGTGAGTAATGGGACAATTAGTAAAAGAAATTGAGGTCGGTGGACGCCGCCATTTTATCTTGTAGTTATGCTTTGACTCAGCCAACCCGCTTATGAGGGGTGTGGCGCTTAATAAGTTGATAAAAGTAGAATTTCTGTACCCATTACTAACATGGATAATTTGTACTAATAGCTATAAGCAGTAATAAACTCCGTTTTTGTTATAATTTGAGTAATATAAAGAATTTGCGTTGGAAGTGCGTTCCATTTATTTGTATTAATGCTTAGATTGAATTTTAAAAAACGCGAATGTATCGATTTTTAATTGAAAAATTTAATGCACGTGAAATCACTGTTACAGTATATTAATTTCTTAAGTGTAAGAATTACAGTGAGTAATATACTTGAATCTGCTTTTAGGGTTTTTCATAGACCACGTGTGGTTTTCGAGAAAGGAATGCGGAAGTGACCATTCGATCTCCCAACCTCGTTATTATAAATCTGTAGTTTTAAAGTACGTGTGAAATCATTGTTATATTAATTTCTTAAAGCGTAAGAAATCGAGTGTTACGATTGCGCCTGTTTTTAAGTTTTTTTTCTTTTTTTGTTTGTTTTTATCCGCGGGAGTAATGTTTTAGCGAGAGAAAGACATAAATGACAGATCGTTCTTTTTGTGTTATGATGAAGGGAATTAATATTACGATACGTGTGTGGCATGTTCTTTTTGAAGAATAAGAAATTTTCGTGATATTAGTTAGAGATGAGTTTTTTTTATTTCGCGCTATGCAGGCGAAAGTAAGAGTAGATTAGAGTAATTTGTGCTGTCCTAGAATAGGGAAGGTTTTTCAGTGTCACCCAAACGTAGCTTCAAGGGAGTAGAATGTTTGTTTGTTCGTTAGAATGGGACCTAGGACTGGTGAGGAAGTCTGTGACCGCACGGCTCAGCCGAGATTTCACCTTTACTCTTCTTCAGAGAGACCGGGAAAGGAAAACCAACGTTGTAAATTAAAGGGAATTTTACAGAACGGGGATGATAGTCATTGAAAGTGATGTAGCGAATGTGACAGCGAGTGAGTATGAATGACTGGGGGTATAATGGGGGGTTGCTCGAGGGGGTGAAATCGCGGAAAGCACCGTTAGGAAGCATGATTGGGGAGTCTGCGAGGATCGTTCCCCTGCTCCGCCAGGTCCTTCTGCATGCCATATCAGAGTGTATTTATGGGAGGTGATGCGCTGTTGCAATATCTAGTGAGGGATATGGATGAGAAGGTAATTCTCCACCTGCCCAGATATGGTTGAAATGCCGAGTTTGTTTTATTTTTGTTTTGTCCCCTACTCCGCCATTGAGATTATTATTCGATTTCCGAGAGATTCCAAGATAGATGTTACGCGATAAAGGACGTGAATCTATGAATGATTCTTTATTTTCTTTGCTAGCTGCAGTATATACATTATTTGTCTGAAGAGATATGTTAGATTGATAAAGTAAAACTTTGCGAGTTTTAGCCATGATAATGTTTTATCAAAATTATTTCGGCTTGGTCATAAAGAAAGAGTGAGAGCTGACACGAAATGACAACAAGAATGTTACACAGCTGTATCCCGTATTTGAGAGAGCAGATATAAGTCAAATTCGAGATAGTAAAAGAAGATATATATTTTATGTTTGAATTGTTTATGTACAACTCCGTACGAGATTTTGAAGTTTAAGCAAAATGCATTCCTTACTGTTGATAATGAAATATACTTTTTGTTTTTATTATTGCATACACAGAGATAGACTTTTTATATTCTTAGATACCCGTTTTTGTTATAGTTCTTTTTGTATTGAAGAAATCTTTAAAATCTTACTTAAAGGATTCTGAAAAGATTATCTAGAGATAACCATGGTTAATCCCTAGCATTTTCATGAATTTTAGATTACAATCGGGCTAAATTAAAGATAATTGAGATTATTAGAGATTATTTGCTGAGTTTTAAAGTTAAAATTAATGACATTTAAGTCCTTTTTAAGAAGTTATTAAGAAAAGGATATTTGTACTTTTGTTGATAGTAGTAGGGATACTGTCACATATGATTTTAGTTTTTTTTGCTTTAATTTCATCAGTGTGTGTGCTTCGACTTAACCCTCTGATTTATAGTATGAAAAGAGAGAGATTGTCATTATAGACAAGGATGTGTATGCTGTTACAGTAAAGTCCTTATCAAGATTAAACAGAAAGGAATGGATTTATGCTTCGACAGTTTTGCAGTTGTACACTAAGTTCTTTTTGCTTTCGTTTTTTTTTTGTTAATGAGGGAATGAGAATAGCCGCTGACAATAAACGTAAGACTCTATCGATAGTCATTGCTAACGTTTGTTCACGTTCATTTGTTTATTTATTTTATTATTAGAGAACTCTGCGACACTTTTTTATTTTCAGTACAAGTAGAAGACAGAGGCCCCTCTCAGCTGACTTGTGAGTGAAAACCGCAACGTATTTCACGGTCACCCAGCCTCTCTCTCTCTCTCTCTCTCTCTCTCTCTCTCTCTCTCTCTCTCTTTCCTACCTTTCACTCGACTCTGAGCCTGACAGAGGCTCCGTTCAAAGCTAAAAGAACGTTGCTGTCTTTGAGTTTTTTTGTGTGTTTTTTTCAGCGAAGCTAGGCGATAATTGTGCCTACATTTTATTGCAGTCAATAGATTGTTGCATGCTGTTATTGCATAAATACTGATAAGATATCGGTAGTACCGCCATTTGCATAAATATTTTTGCCACATGTCGCAACTGTTTAGAGAATAGATAGAACTCCCATTGACAAATTGTGGAGCCAGCAAGTTGCCACTTATGCTATATATATATACATTGATTATGACAGCAGGAATTTGAATATTAAAGGAGACTGTGTTAGAATAAGCATCACTATGAAATATAAGTATAGAACTCTGTTCTTACTTCTGAATGCCAGTCTCCACTGTATATATATTGATATTTCTGATTTAGTATATTTATTTTTATTGTTTATTATTCTTATTTTTTAATCATGATTATTAGTAATGTTATTATGTTGACTGATATTGTTGCTATCTCTCAATGGCCTGTTGCTAATTATTATTTTTGAAATGAAACCAGCAGTAACTTGATGATTTGTATCTTTTATCTGAATTCATACTTGATGTTACTGTAGCCACCGCTAATAAGAATGTTTCTTTAGTGGCTTTTCTCAGCATTTAATGATTGTTCTTTTTGACATTAATAGTAGAGTAATGCTATGTAGCAGTTGCTAAGTCCTAAGTATCTTGGAATAATAATCTAGTTGTGTAGACACATACCTTCCATTACCACCCTATTCCTAGGCAGCCCCGACCTGCAAGTTCTAAAGTCTTTAGATTTTGTCCGTCAGACAAGTCCCTAGTGCCCATTGAATAGAGATTGCAATCACTTGCAGTTGCAGGGGAGGCAAAGTATAGCCTCGATTACCAACGTATGGCCATTGTTGGTACCCTGAAGTCATAGGGAACCTTTCTTACAACTGTAGTAGTGACATAGGTTCAAACTTTCATCCCGAGATCTACTTCGAAGGTACGTGCGAGGGCCGTAAAGGAAGAGAAACGCCGTGACGTTGCAGGTCTCCTGCGTGGTGGTCTTAGTCAAGATCGGCCGAGGGCGGGACGAGGAAGCCGGGCTGGAAGGATTCGCGGGATGGGGCCCAGTCCTTGTCCTTTTTGCTTTGCCTAACCGAGTAACGGAGATATGGCAACAAACCTGGGCCTGCAGCAAGGACGGCGGGGGAGTGAAAGCGAAAGAATCCCCGAGGGAAACCGGGGAATCGCACCTAGCAAGAATTCATGAGCAAAGGACAGAGAAATTAAAAGTCGTCGTGGACAGAGAAAGTAAAAGTCGTCCTAGACAGAGAAAACGAAAGTCGTCCTAGACAGAGAAAGTAAAAGTCGTCCTAGACAGAGAAAACGAAAGTCGTCCTAGACAGAGAAAACGAAAGTCGTCCTAGACAGAGAAAACGAAAGTCGTCCTAGACAGAGAAAAACGAAAGTCGTCCTAGACAGAGAAAGTAAAAGTCGTCCTAGACAGAGAAAACGAAAGTCGTCCTAGACAGAGAAAAACGAAAGTCGTCCTAGACAGAGAAAGTAAAAGTCGTCCTAGACAGAGAGAACGAAAGTCGTCCTAGACAAGAGAAATTAAAAGTCGTCCTATCCATTGGTCTCCGAATAGTAATATAATATGAAAGTAACACATGTTTTGTTCCAGGAGTAGTTTTTAAGGCTTAATTTTAAGACAAATCAATGCCCCAAATAATGATAGGAATAGAACTTATGACGGTAGGGTCTCTTATAGAAATTACTGTTGATGTTATAGTCTATTGCATTTTACATGTTTATACATGCTAATACTCTACTTAATTGTTTGCTAATGTTCTAAATGAGTCATAATCCTACTGTAATTAACTCAATTTTGTCTTTTAAAGAAACAAGAGAAGTAGATGAATTAATGTTTTGATTTAAACTGACTTGTTGATCTTAATTAATGTTTAATATTAGTTTCACACTGGAATTATGTTGTTTAAATATAAGGATATGTTTGTATTTCAGATTTCCAACAAGGACATAGACCCTGCATGCTCTAGTTGTCTGTAAAGGTACTCTCTATATGTTATGTTTGTGTAATTTGTATAGGAATTCTTAGAAAATAGCTTAAATAATTCGGCCCCATTTCTATTGTAAACTAATGTTAGCTAGGATATGTCCAAGAGCTCCCGGAAAACTAGTCCATGCTTCGACTGAAATAAGAGATATTTCAGTTTTGGTTGGGAGGGATGTCGTATGACTTCTGTCATGCTGAAGCCAGCCCGCCATGCTGAAGCCAGAATCTGAAACTTGTAACAGCTCTTGAGGGGTAACGGTTAGTCGAGGCCACGGATATTCTATTACATGCCCTCACTTTTATTGAGTTTTTGTGCCGCCCATGTGTTCCCTTGGGACCACCAAGAGTTGTGGCTAGGCACCTGGAACTAACCGCTGGCGCCATGCACCCCCCCCAAGAGGCCTACAGGATAAGGGACCCTCGGTCCTCGAAAACACCACAAGTCGTGAAGAGAAACATGTGAGGCTAGGGTGAAATAGAATACTCTCCCCACTTGTTTTCTGCGGTGCGGCCGGTGTTTGTAGAGGGCGTCAAGGAGATATGTGACCGGACCCCTGAGGCTTGGCATCCGACATGGAGTACCTGAGGAGGGTGGGAAAGGCCGAGAGTTAGCCCTTTCCTAAACCGCACGAAACATAAACTTAGGTTTCGTACACAGGTACACGCCCAGGGGAAGATGCCCAATAACTCCTCCTCGGAAGTAGGCGGGATTCCACTTTGAACCCGGCGCTGATTAGCTGGACTAGATCTGACTGATTTCATTGGAGAATTGGATGTTAAGCCACGCCCTGCCCCTGGGGGTATTTAAAGAGCCACCCAGGGCAGAGACAGTTAGTGAGAACCTTGCCAGGGGCACGAATAGATCATAGATTGTGATAGTCATAGGGTGGGGGCATTGGGGCATTGAGGCGTCGGATGTGTTGTACTCTAGAATAAATATAAGTAAAGGATTCACTGCGTGTCCATTCTTACCTTGTAACCACGCTACCTTGTACCCGTCAGGTACTAATAATTATAAGTAAATATACGTAGGGGGAAAAGCCCTACGTCAGTGGTGTCATTAGATGGGATAAACAAAACCAATACGTCAGTGGTGACGCTCGGTGAGATAATAATAAAAGCACTACGTCAGTGGTGACAAGCGGTGAGATAACCCAGTCATCTTACAAAGTGTGAGTTCAAGTGGAGGTCCAAAACCTCCACGTCAGTATGACTTCTGTCATGCTGAAGCCAGCCCGCCATGCTGAAGCCAGAATCTGAAACTTGTAGCAGCTCTTGAGGGGTAACGGTTAGTCGAGGCCACGGATATTCTATTACATGCCCTCACTTTTATTGAGTTTTTGTGCCGCCCATGTGTTCCCTTGGGACCACCAAGAGTTGTGGCTAGGCACCTGGAACTAACCGCTGGCGCCATGCACCCCCCCCCCAAGAGGCCTACAGGATAAGGGACCCTCGGTCCTCGAAAACACCACAAGTCGTGAAGAGAAACATGTGAGGCTAGGGTGAAATAGAATACTCTCCCCACTTGTTTTCTGCGGTGCGGCCGGTGTTTGTAGAGGGCGTCAAGGAGATATGTGACCGGACCCCTGAGGCTTGGCATCCGACATGGAGTACCTGAGGAGGGTGGGAAAGGCCGAGAGTTAGCCCTTTCCTAAACCGCACGAAACATAAACTTAGGTTTCGTACACAGGTACACGCCCAGGGGAATATGCCCAATAACTCCTCCTCGGAAGTAGGCGGGATTCCACTTTGAACCCGGCGCTGATTAGCTGGACTAGATCTGACTGATTTCATTGGAGAATTGGTTGTTAAGCCACGCCCTGCCCCTGGGGGTATTTAAAGAGCCACCCAGGGCAGAGACAGTTAGTGAGAACCTTGCCAGGGGCACGAATAGATCATAGATTGTGATAGTCATAGGGTGGGGGCATTGGGGCATTGAGGCGTCGGATGTGTTGTACTCTAGAATAAATATAAGTAAAGGATTCACTGCGTGTCCATTCTTACCTTGTAACCACGCTACCTTGTACCCGTCAGGTACTAATAATTATAAGTAAATATACGTAGGGGGAAAAGCCCTACGTCAGTGGTGTCATTAGATGGGATAAACAAAACCAATACGTCAGTGGTGACGCTCGGTGAGATAATAATAAAAGCACTACGTCAGTGGTGACAAGCGGTGAGATAACCCAGTCATCTTACAAAGTGTGAGTTCAAGTGGAGGTCCAAAACCTCCACGTCAGCATTAACTACCTCCTCGCTTATCCAATTCCAATTATCAACTACTCTTACACTGAAAAAGTATTTCCTTACATCCTGCAAAGAAGTTTTCTTACCAAGCTTCAAACTATGACCTCTAGTTCTAGAGCCAGCCATATCAAAATATCGATCCCTATCCACTCTATCATAACCATGAAGGAATTTAAAGACTGTCACCATATCCCCCCTCACTCTTCTAGCTTCCAGTGATGGTAAGTCTAATTCCCTCAGCCTCTCATCATAACTGAGATTGCGTATTTCTGGCACCAGTTTCGTGGCATGTCTTTGAACTTTTTCAAGCTTAGCTATGTGCTTTTTCAAGTGTGGATTCCAAAAGGGGGCTGCATATTCGAGTTTTGGCCTCACATAGGTTACATAAATATTTCTGAACATTTCCTTGTCCATGTGCCTGAAGGCTACCCTTACATTTGATAAGAATGCATATGCTGCCCTTACTATGCCATTTATATGTATTTCTGGAGACAAATCTGCCAGTATGTTTACTCCTAGATCTCTCTCATTTTCTGTCTCTTGAAGTTGTACTCCAGCCACCGAGTAGTCAAGCTTGGGCCTTCTTGCACTTGTACCCATTCTCATTACCTTACATTTTGAAGTATTGAATTTTATTAGCTACTTTTCTGACCACTCTTGCAGACTATTTAGATCTTCCTGAAGTTCTCTACCATTGTTCTCGTTTCCTACTTTCTTCACAATCTTTGCATCATCTGCAAACATATTCATGAATGAATTTACAGACTCTGGTAGGTCATTTACATATACAAGGAACAAAAGTGGCCTTAAAACTGAACCCTGTGGAACTCCACTAATAACTCTTCTCCATTCAGACACTGTGTGTGTGTGATTACCTAATTGTGATTACCTAATTGTGTTTACGGGAAAGAGCCCAAAGCTCGTATCTTCCCGTCTCCTGATCGGTTCCATTTTATACTTATTGTGATTACCTAATTGTGATTACCTAATTGTGTTTACGGGAAAGAGCCCAAAGCTCGTATCTTCCCGTCTCCTCATCGGTTCCATTTTAGACTTAGTGATACTTATCATACCTGTCCTTAAAACTATGGATTGAGATAGCATTAACTACCTCCTCGCTTAGCCAATTCCAATTATCAACT
>JAXCGZ010005864.1:12500-35000 GCA_037179515.1 Halocaridina rubra | reverse complement strand
TATATATATATATATATATATATATATATATACATATATATATACATATATATATATATATATATATATATATATATATATATATATATATATATATATATATATATATATATATATATATATATATATATATATATATATATATATATATATATATATATATGTATATATGTATATATATATATATATATATATATATATATATATATATATATATATATATATATATATATATATATATATATATATATATATATATATATATATATATATATATATATATATATATATATATATATATATATATATATATATATATATATATATATATATATATATACATAACCGCGCGCCGTAGTTATCTCTATGTGTGTATCCGTGAAATATAATTCAAAGCTTAAAGAATTTTTCCTCTTAGCATATTTTTTTTCCTCATGTGCATATAATGAAAATATTGTGAAAACAAAATTAAGCGCACATTTCAAAACACTTCATTTTCTTCAAGAACACTAAACATGCATATCTAGCAGACAGAGCTGTAGGACACGAAAAAAAAATAGAAAACTTCGAAATGTAAATGAATAATTACTGTATGAATGGCCGAGATGTGGCAAAGTCGAAATTCGAAATCTTGGATCATCTAAGTTATTCGTCGTCGTATGAAATTCCCTAGACATGTTTATTATTTAATAATTTAAAAAAAAAATAGTCTTTATACTAATTATTCACACTATTTTGCGACGAAGTAATATTGGCTTCGGGGGATAATCTACGCTTCTCGCTCTGACGCTCAGAGCGGTCTGAGTTTCCTAGCGTTGGCAGGGAGGTTTATATACATGTTTGGACGTACTTTCCTGGTTTCACCAAAGGGTCTAACACGAATTGTTGCAACTCATGCTGACATTTACAAAACAAATTACTTCCCTGGCGCCCAGGAAAAATGTCACAGATAAGAAAGTCAGAAATAGTCACACAAAAAAGTGTAGCCTAGTCTGCTTAACCTAACCTAAATTGTGAATATTTACATGTGACTTTATCACTGGCTAAGCTTCCCTGAATATAAAGTTGAATATTACGCAATTGAGAGAAACTCTGATCAACATTTGATGTGTTGCAACTTTTCGTTATTTCCAAACTATCACTCATTTGCTTTATTGCGATATATATATATATATATATATATATATATATATATATATATATATATATATATATATATATATATATATATATATATATATATATATATATATATATATATATATATATATATATATATATATATATATATATATATATATATATATATATATATATATATATATATATATATATATATATATATATATATATATATATATATATATATATTTGGGACAGCCGTAGATTAGTGGTAGAACGCTCAATTCGGGATGTGACGGACCTACGTTCGAGCCCAAAGCGGGATGATAGGAAGAACATCCAGCCGCAATTCCCCAGCTCAATCCAGCCGCAATACCCCAGCTCAATCCGTCTGTCCATCCCCAAATGAGGACAAATAATGACACAAGAAACGCTTTGTTTTTGTGTGTGTGTCTCTGTGTGTGTGTATCTAATTTTCTATACCTTTGTACACAGTTACTGAATATTATAAATCTAATATCTATATCCTTGCAATTTTATTTCCTATAGTTAGAACGTGTATATAAATTGAGTAGTGATTTTTTCCAAGAAAAATTCTTACGAGTAAGGTTAATATATATATATATATATATATATATATATATATATATATATATATATATATATATATATATATATTGTTGTTATTTACCATTTAATGTCATTATTAATCTAAAATCGAATAGGGTCAATCCTGGAGTCAAAGACTGCTTAAGAAGATGCTAAAGTATTTATAGTGTTACCGATATTTGGCTAAGTCTAGCAAGAAGTCAAAGTGTTAGCATGAAATTGGACAAGGTGACTGACCAGATACGTATCAGCGAGAACTTGTATAGGAAAATATGTATCAAGAAATGCTCACTTTATCTACAGCAATATAGCCTGCTTTATTGGGCCACAGTATAAAGAATGACAGATCGACTTGGGCTGTCTTAAAATAACCTCATCATATCCACAAAGCAACCTTGATTTTGAAATATTTCGAAAGTCTGTGCTTACATTGACTTACAACTTGATCGAAAGTCTTCCCATGTTAATTCACGAGTCTCTTTGAAACTATTATGTGGTTTGGGCTTAAAATTTATGACGGCTGGATGCCCTGCCTGATACCAACTCTCTCCATTAATCCGGGATTAGAAACTGCGACAAGACAAAGTGGTTGAGACTCACTCTGTCGTGAATGGCAATCGTGACACACACACACACACACACACACACACACACACACACACACACACACACACACACATACTGGCAGATTTGTCTCCAGAAATACATATAAATGGCATAGTAAGGGCAGCATATGCATTCTTATCAAATGTAAGGGTAGCCTTCAGGCACATGGACGAGGAAATGTTCAGAAATATTTATCTAACCTATGTGAGGCCAAAACTCGAATATGCAGCCCCCTTTTGGAATCCGCACTTGAAAAAGCACATAGCTAAGCTTGAAAAAGTTCAAAGACATGCCACGAAACTGGTGCCAGAAATACGCAATCTCAGTTATGATGAGAGGCTGAGGGAATTAGACTTACCATCACTTGAAGCTAGAAGAGTGAGGGGGGATATAGTGACAGTCTTTAAATTCCTTCATGGTTATGATAGAGTGGATAGGGATCGATATTTTGATATGGCTGGCTCTAGAACTAGAGGTCATAGTTTGAAGCTTCGTAAGAAAACTTCTTTGCAGGATGTAAGGAAATACTTTTTCAGTGTAAGAGTAGTTGATAATTGGAATTCGCTAAGCGAGGAGGTAGTTAATGCCATCTCAATCCATAGTTTTAAGGACAGGTATGATAAGTATCACTAAGTGTAAAATGGAACCGATCAGGAGACGGGAAGATACGAGCTTTGGGCTCTTTCCCGTAAATACAATTAGGTAATCACAATTAGGTAATCACACACACCTAGGTAATTACAATTAGGTAATTACACACACACACACACACAAATACACACACACACACACACACACACACACACACACACACACACACAGAGGAAAACTGAAGGTAAGAGAACAGGTTTTACGGCTAAAGAGAGCGGATTGAAGCATCACTGAGACGGATGAAGAGATCTGCAAAGAATTGAACAAGGAGTTTCAGTCAGTATTTACAGTAGAAAATACCCCACCCCCTCATATTGCAGAGATAGAAGCTCAAGGGCCGGTATTAGAGAACATCAACCTTACAGCCACAGAGGTATGCAAAGAGCTGATGGATTTAGATGTTCATAAAGCTACAGGTCCTGATGACATATCCCCTCATGTACTTAAAAAATGCGCAAACTCAATATCAGTGGCACTAAGTATCATATTTAAAAAGTCACTGTAGTCAGGGGAGATTCCAAGATGCTGGAAACAAGCTCATATTTAAAAAGTCACTGTAGTCAGGGGAGATTCCAAGATGCTGGAAACAAGCAAATGTGATACCTATCTTCAAAATGGGAAGGAGGGATACGGCTCTGAACTATAGACCAGTTTCCTTGACCAGCATAGTTTGGAAAGTTATGAAGAAACTACTAAGGAAACATATTTCTCTTCACTTGGAATCCTTCAACTTTTTGTCAGTGAGATAACATGGCTTCAGAGAAGGTAGATCAACAGTAACAAAGTTATTAGAATTTTATGATGAGGTAAGCCGAATCTTACAGGAAAGAGAGGGCTGGGTAGATTGCATATTCCTAGACTTCCAGAAAACGTTTGACACTGTTCCACATGGGAGACTTAGGAGGAAGCTGCAAGCAATGGCTAGAATAGGTGGAAATGTCTTGGAATGGATAAAAACTTACTTAGAAGGAAGGGAACAGAGGGTTAGAGTAAGACACTCAGTGTCTGAATGGAGAAGAGTTAGTAGTGGAGTTCCACAGGGTTCAGTTTTAGGGCCACTTTTGTTCCTTGTATATGTAAATGACCTACCAGAGTCTGTAAATTCATTCATGAATATGTTTGTAGATGATGCAAAGATTGTGAAGAAAGTAAAAAACGAGAACAATGGTAGAGAACTTCAGGAGGATCTAAATAGTCTGCATGAGTGGTCAGAAAAGTGGCTAATGAAATTCAATACTTCAAAATGCAAGGTAATGAGAATGGGTACAAGTGCAAGAAGGCCCAAACTTGTCTACTCGGTGGCTGGAGTACAACTCCAAGAGACAGAAAATGAGAGAGATCTAGGAGTAAACATACTGGCATATTTGTCTCCAGAAATACATATAAATGGCATAGTAAGGGCAGCATATGCATTCTTATCAAATGTAAGGGTAGTCTTCAGGCACATGGATAAGGAAATGTTCAGAAATATTTATGTAACCTATGTGAGGCCAAAACTCGAATATGCAGCCCCCTTTTGAAATCCACACTTGAAAAAGCACATAGCTAAGCTTGAAAAAGTTCAAAGACATGCCACGAAACTGGTGCCAGAAATACGCAATCTCAGTTATGATGAGAGGCTGAGGGAATTAGACTTACCATCACTCGAAGCTAGAAGATTGAGGGTGGATATGGTGACAGTCTTTAAATTCCTTCATGGTTATGATAGAGTGGATAGGGATCGATATTTTGATATTGCTGGCTCTAGAACTAGAGGTCATAGTTTGAAGCTTCGTAAGAAAACTTCTTTGCAGGATGTAAGGAAATACTGTTTCAGTGTAAGAGTAGTTGATAATTGGAATTTGCTAAGCGAGGAGATAGTTAATGCTATCTCAATCCATAGTTTTAAGGACAGGTATGATAAGTATCACTAAGTATAAACTGGAACCGATCAGGAGACGGGAAGATACGTGAACACAAGTAGGTAAGTACAATTAGGTAAGTACACATACATACATACATATATATATATATATATATATATATATATATATATATATATATATATATATATATATATATATATATATATATATATATATATATGATTAATTCCCACATCAACGTCAGTACTCTAGATTCAGGAAGTATCCAGTCATTTTATTCACACAAGACTTGTTTGTTGTAAAATAGCGCCTAGGCTCGCTAATCGCGTGCATATTGCTAAATTCAAATTGTCCGGGTTCCGCGTTGCACAATTAGGTTCACTGGTCGGATACGTATACTCACAACGGGAAATATCCCGCGAGCCAATGAAAAAATATCATGCACCGTCAAAGCCCTCATGACTTTTCTCTTTCTTCACCTCTTCAGTGTATTCATTTATTTATCATTTATTCTATTTATTCATTCATATATATATATATATATATATATATATATATATATATATATATATATATATATGTATATATGTATATATATATATGTATATATGTATATATATATATATATATATATATATATATATATATATATATATATATATATATATATATATATATATATATATATATATATATATATATATATATATATCGCTGTTAATTAATGGGCTTTTCCCACCATAAATAAATAAATCAATATATATATATATATATATATATATATATATATATATATATATATATATATATATATATATATATATATATATATATATATATATATATATATATATATATATATATATATATATATATATGTATGTATATGTATGTATATGTATGTGTGTGTGTATTTTCTATTTATTTATTTATTTTTTCATTCATTCATTTATATATTTGGTATTTATTTCCTATTTACTTATTTATTAATTTATCAATTCATTTCGTATTCCTTCCTTCACTCATTCACTCATTTATCGGTTATTTATGCATTGCTATTATAATTTTTACTCTCGTCTAGTTTGCTTTACTCTGTGTACTATTTAACTTTTTTTTATAAATGAGAAATTTTTTCCACCCTTGTGTTTTATTTTCTCTCTATATTTGTAATATTTTCCGTGTTTTCATCTATTTTCCTTTTCTTATATAAGTGTATAGTTTATCTCATATTCTCAAATGGTTCTGGCAAACATGGCGGCTGTCCGACGACGAATCCTACTTTGGGAGTAAAACTCAAGATTTTCTAGGAAGGAGCTAAACACTATATCCACTGAGTTAAGGAAGGATGATAACGATTAAAAGTTAATATTGTGTAATGCAACTGATCTATAGATTTCAAGTGTTAAGGCCAATAAATAAGTATTAATATCACATAACCCTTGTCAAAAGTGATAAGTAGAGAAAAGACTGAAGGAGTTAATTCTACCACAGCTTTGACAAAATGTGAATAAGGAACGATATTTCACTATGATGGGATCTACACACTACTGTGTGTAGTTTTGAGTGAAAATTTCTTTTGCAGGATGTAATATGGTACTTCATTTTTTTTTTTAGGAAGAATTGATGACAATATAGCTATACCAAATTCTAAATGTATTAATAGTGTCATAGAAATATATGGTACGTCTTCTTTCAGCTTTTTCTATGCCTACATGAACACCAACTTTCTTGGATATTCGTTATACATTACTATCCCTTCACATCTGACAAGTCACAGAACTCCCCATCTCTATTTCTCTTTACTTTATAGTTTCTTTGTGCCCAGTTCCAATGAGGGCAGATATTTTTTCTTTTTTGGCCCGACCTGGAGACGGGGAGCTAAAAGCAGAAGACTTTAGCAAGGAAACAAGTAATCACACATATATGTACACACACGACCTTCGGTTTTCACAGACCTTTACGTAGATTAGCCCGGGAAATCCACGTTCATATCCGGGGTTCTCTACATGAATGCGAAATGCATCTAAATGCCAAAGCCGCATTCCTCATGTAATTACCTAACAGTAATTACGTAATTGTGCTTACGGGAAAGTTCTATGCTCGTAACTCCCCGTCTCCTGCTCTGTTCCATTTTTGTACTCAGTGATACTTATCATACTTGTCCTTAAAACTATGAACTGAGTTAGCATTAACTGCCTCCTCTCTTAGCGACTTCCATTAATCAACTACTCTTACACTAACAAAGTACTTCCTTTCATCCTACAAAAGTTTTCTGCCGAAGCTTCAAACTATGAACACTAGTTCTAGAGCCCGCCATATCAAAATATCGATTCCTATCCATTCTGTCATGACTATTAAGGAATTTCAAAACCGTCACCATATCCCTCTCGTTTTTCTAGCTTCGAGTAATGGTAAGTGTAATTACCTCAGCCTCTACTCATAACTGAGATTGTGCATTTCTGGCACCTGTTTTGTGGCATGTCTTTGAACTTTTTCCAGCTTGAGTATGTGCCTTTTCAAGAGTGGATTCCAAAAGGGGGCTGCATATTCAAGCTATGGTCTCAGATAAGTTTCATTAATATTTCTGAACATTTCCTTGTCCATGTGTCTGAGGGATACCCTTACATATGCTAAGAAAGCGTATGCTGTCCTTACTATGCCATCTATGTGTATTTCTGGAGACAAATCTGCCAATATGTTTACTCCTAGATCTCTCTCATTCCTCACATTTTGAAGCTCTGCTTCTGCTACTGAGTATCCCAGCTTGGGCCTTCTCGCACTTGTACCCATTCTCACAACCTTACATTTAGAAGTATTTAATTTCATTAGGCACTATTTTGACCACTCATGCAGACTGTTTAGGTCTTCCTGAAGTTCTCTATCATTGTTCTCGTGTTTTACTTTCTTCACAATCTTTGCATCATCTGCAAACATATTCAAGAATAAATTTACCGACTCTGGTAGGTCATTTACGCATACAAGGAACAAAAGTGGCCCTAAAACTTAACCCTGTGGAACCCCACTACAAACCCTCCTCCATTCAGATACTGAGTGTCTTACTCTAACCCTCCGTTCTCTTCCTTCTAAGTAAGTTTTTATCCATTCCAAGACATTTCCACCTATTTTTGCCATTACTTGTAGATTCTTAATAAGTCTCCTGTGTGGGATCGTATCAATTACCTTCTGGAAGTCTAGGAATATGCAATCTGCCCAGCCCTCTCTTTCCTGTAAGGTCTGGCTTACCTCATCATAAAATTCTAATAAGTTTGTTACTATTGATCAGCCTTCTCTGAAGCCATGTTGTCTCACTTACAAAAAGTTGAGGGATTCCAAGTGAGGCGAGGCTTTATTTTTGTAGTTTCTCCATAACTTTGCAAACTATGCTGGTCAAGGAAACATGCCTATAGTTTAGAACCATATCCCTCCTCCCCTTTTAGAAGATAGGTACCACGTTTACTCGTTTCCAGCATCTTGAAATATCCCCTGGTTCTAGCGACTTTTCAAATATGATGCATAGTGCCGCCGATATTAATTTAGCACATTTCTTAAGTACATAAGGGGATATATCATCAGGACCTGTAGCTTTATGGGCATCTAACTCCGTCAACGATCTGCATACCTCATGTTCTTTTCAGCACCTCTACTTTCAGGAAGAACGTCTTCGATGACACTCTTGCCAATCATACAATTTTTTTTTTCAATATCCAGCACATTATCTGTGAAAACTAGATCAAGCAGCAAGGGCTCCTCCCCACCCCTGGCCCTCATTGGTTCCAGTACATGTTGGTGTAAGAAATTCCCTTGTAAGCAAGCTAGGAATCTTGCCCCGAATGAGTCCTCCCCACTGTGTGGGTCAAGATTTATCCAATCTTTCTCTCCATGATTAAAATCTCCAATAATCAAAATCCTACATTTTCTCTCCCGTGCAATGTTAACAACTGAATTTATGACTTCGATAGTAAGTATATGATATTTCTCATAATCTTCTAGCCTATGTTGGTTCCTTGGTGGGTTATATACAACAGTAATTATAATGCCCTCTGACCCGGTATTTATGCGAGCAACAAGAAATTTCTTGAACTCGCTTTCTATAACAAAGTTTATTTCTTCAATTGGGTGGTCGAGTCAGAGCACACACCTCTTCAGGATTGATTAGTTTTCCCTTCAGACACCCCCTCATATGCCTTGACATATCGTGGGAGGAAATACGGAGGGATTCCAAACCCATTTGTCGACTTTTACGACATGCAGGAAAACAATAAAGCCGAATTCGCTTCTCCCAGCTCAGGAGAGAGAGAACATGCAGAGTAAGAGGAAACGAACTATTGGAAGCAAGGGACGCTCAACGCCTCACTATGATAGAATAATCTGAGTTTATCTGTATTGAGGCTAGATTTTGAATTAAAGTTTACCGATTTGTTTACCTAATTTAACACACTGTACAATGAATTGGATCTGTTCTAATGACATTATATATTTAAGTTTTGATTATGAATTTATTTGATTTTGGAAGACGTATATATTGCTGGTTTTGTTAAAAGTCCTCATTCATCCTTAATAGCCCAATTATCCTTAATTGCCCAATTATTAATAAACAATAACAATGAGTTTCGTCAACTGAACTTCACACTCTTTCTAAAGAGGGAATTTACTTTTTCGCCTACAATGAAACATGAGAAGTTCTCCTGTATTATCTGCTATAGAACACTCTTGTATTATATGCTCTAGAAGACACTTCAGTCTCGTCAGATGTAGAAAGGAATCACTAGTTGGATATTAATATAACCTTAAAACAGAACAGTAAGATTCTCTTATCCTTCTTGGGCATAGACTCGACAAGCATAAGGTTGTCAGGCTTTCCATATCCAATAGCAACTGCTAAATAGATTACTGGAAATATTCTCACTTTCTTAATTCTCCGTCTTTTGGTTACTTTCGGCTTCCATTTATTTAAACTATTTTGGTATTATCTATTTAATTAACTAAAATAATAATGCAGCTCCATCCTCAGCAGGCTTTTCCCAATATGCTCACCCTCCCCAAACCAACTCAGTCTCATCTCTCTCACCATGACCCCAAATCCACCTTCAAATACTTTAAGCCTTGCAACCTCAGCCCCCCCCCCCTCTCATTCACTCTCATGTCTTTTTCTATGCCTACAGCTACACTGAATATTCTTTGATATTCATCACACATCTTTAATCCCTTCACATCTGACAAGTCATTACACTCTCCATCTCTGTTTCTCTTTATGTATTTTTCGTGCCCAGGCCCGATGAGGGCTGTTTTATTTTATATTTTTTTTTTGGCCCGTCCTGGTGTCACAATCATAAAAAAAAAAAAAAATGTACACTTTCTTGCTCCTGCTGACTTTCATTTCACTTCTCCCCAATGCATACCTCCTCCTATTCCAGCTGGCCTCAGCAAGTTTTGATCTCTTGCTACAGATAACAATGTCAATGGTAAACATAATAGTCCACAGGGAATCCTGTCTGCTCTCGTCTGTCAATCTGTCCCTTACCATTGCAAACAAGAGAGGGCTCAAGCTCGATCCTTGATGCAATCCCACATCCACTATGAACCAATCCGTCAATCCTGCTGCGCACCTAACCACTGCCAAAATGCCTTCATACATACCTTGCACCACCTTCACATACTTCTCTCGTGCTCCTCTTTTGGCACCCTGTCATTCGCCTTCTCTACATCCACAAATACACTGCAATTCCTTGCTTTCCTTATATTCTCCATAAGCACTCTCAGAGCATAAAATTGCATCCGTAGTGCTCCTTTCTGGCATAAAACCATACTGCTGCTCATAAATCCTCACGACTCTTCTCAGTATAACAACCTCTACTACCTTTTCCCATTTCTTGATGCTGTGGCTAATAAACTTTATACCCCTGTAATGGCAGTATCTCTGTGTATCTCTATTGTTATTAAAAAGTGGTACCATTATACTTTTTCCACACTTCTCAGGCATCCTCTCACTTCTTAATATTTTGTTAAAAAACCTGGTTAAAAACACACTGCCATCTCTCCCAATCATTACCATGCCTGAAATATCATCTGGACAAATCACTTTTCCTCTTTTCATCCTCTTCATAGATGTCCTCACTTTCTCCTCACACATCCCTCATCATGATCTCAAAGGAAACTAAGAGAAATTGCGGTCATTGTGTGCGCGCGCGCGCGCACACACACACACACACACAAACATATATATATATATATATATATATATATATATATATATATTATATATATATATATATATATATTCTGGTGTCACAATCATATATATATATATATATATATATATATATATATATATATATATATATATATATATATATATATATATATATATATATATATATATATATATATATATATATATATATATATATATATATTCTGGTGTCACAATCATATATATATATATATATATATATATATATATATATATATATATATATATATATATATATATATATATATATATATATATATATATATATATATTCTGGTGTCACAATCATATATATATATATATATATATATATATATATATATATATATATATATATATATATATATATATATATATATATATATATATATTCTGGTGTCACAATCATATATATATATATATATATATATATATATATATATATATATATATATATATATATATATATATATATATATATATATATATATATATATATATATATGAATGTGACACTGGGACAGGCAGAAACTGCCCTCATCAATAAAGGCTTGGGCACGAGAAAACACCAAGACGAAGGAAAAGAAAAAGGTTAAGGATAAGGCAGAGATGAGGTAATGTTACACAAAGGAAAACGACAGACAGAAAAAATAGTCAAAGTACAGAGGACCTAGAGATATGGAGGATTAGGCCCTGAGATGACGATATATCCACTTTTTGAAGGATGATAGGTCATAAGAATTAGGAAAGACAAAAGGAGGAAGAGTTTCAGAGTCTGGAGGATGATGGGAAGAAGAAGTTGCTGCAGCAACCAATAGGCGAGCTACAAATCTCCACACAGTACCTGTGAGATGAGGTCGCTTGGCGAGTGTTACACGGCCTCGGCAGTGGGGGAGGGTTGCAACTCACCAACTCATCAGAGCAACGATGGAAGTAGTAACAACAGAAAAGTGAAAGGGATGATTCCTTACGGCGAAGAGAGAAGAGAATCCAGATTAGAAGTAAGAGAAGGATCATTAATGAGTCTAACTGCCTTAGATTCAACCCTATAATGGAGATAAGTATAAGGAGAAGTACCCCAGATGCATGAGCAGTATTCTAAGCAGGGATGGATAAGACCTTTATAGATTTTATATAACTGTAAAGAGCAAACATAATGACAAAAACGAAAAAGAACCTCCAATTTTTTGGATGAAGATTTAGAAATTTGGATTATGTGATTCCTCCAAGACAAGTTAGAGGCTATGTGGATTCCTAATATGCTGATAGAATTAGACCTTCGAATATGAGCAGTACAGCGATTCCTAGCTACAATAAAAGCAGAGCGAGTTAAATCGGAAGGTGAGGCTTGGTAAGATCGGTGTGCCCGATTCCTGGTCTGGATAGCCATGGAACAGGAATGGTCAAACCAAGGATTAGGGGGAGAGAATGTTTTTGTAGAGGAGGGGATGTACACCTCCATTCTTGAGGTCATGATCTCGGCAACTTTTAGGGCTACCTGATCAGGGTTGCGGGACTGAAATCAGTAGTCATCCCATGTGTAGTCAAAGAGGAAGTTACGCAAATTTTAACATTGGGTACCCTCAAAGTGCCAAAGGCATTGCTGAGTAGGATGGATTGGTGGAGGGGGACAAAAATGGAAGATATTGTGATCACAGAGTGGTCAGATTTACCAAGAGGGGAGAGCACAGAATAAAAGTAATTTGAAGGGTTAGAAGCAAGAAATAAGTCAAGAGTGTTTGCTGCATGTTCATGTTAATCAGGAACACGAGTAGGATGTTTGATAATTTGTTCCAGATTGTGAGTTATAGAGAAAGCAAGGGTCTCACTTCCTCCCACATCAGCGTGAGAAGAGTTAAGCCACTCACTGTGGAGTACATTGAAGTCCCAATGTAGAGAACTTCGGCATGTGGGTGAGAAGATAGCAAGGACTCATGGCACGAGGACAGATATTCAAAGAAAGACACAAACTCTGTGGAGTTTGGTAAACAGCAGCAGAGGCAAAGGAATATAGTGGTAGTGGAGAGATAGATTTTTAGCCAGAGAACATCAAAGTCTTGAGATTCAAGGTCCATGAGCCTTGCAATAGGAGTGTTAGTGTTGCAGTAGGCACAAACCCCACCTTTGGAACGAAAACGAGTATACAGTTTATAGTGAGAGATTTGAAATGGGTCACTGGAAGCATGGATAGACAGCTGGGTTTCAGATATTAGGAGGAGGCCAAGTGAAAAGTGCCCAAGTGCTGTTCCACAGACGAAAGATTAGAGTTCAGCCCACGAATGTTAGAATAATGAAGAGTGAAGAAAGCACATCTATTGGGAGGTGCAAGCTTAAGGGCAAAACCATTACTACCGCCAGGCGTGTCTGCCCTCAAGCCAACAGTGGAGTCAACAAGATCCCCAGAGATTCTTCGCACCTCTCTATGCCGGGTACTGGGGGTCATAAGCTGTGGACCTTCTATAAACAATAGCAAATATGAGGTAAAAAGAGGGCAAAAAGAGACAGATATGGGGAGTGTTGTGACTTGTCAAATGCAATATATATATATATATATATATATATATATATATATATATATATATATATATATATATATATATATATATATATACAAAAGCCAAATTCCACCATATAAGGGGGTGGCTGAGTCAAAGCAGAAACCTCGACTTATTGTGGGAGGAAAATACAAAAGGAAACGATTTTCAGTCCGCTACATTTAGTCGACTTTACAACACGCACGACAACACTGACGAGGTATTCTTGCTAACATTCATGGTGTGTGAATATATATATATATATATATATATATATATATATATATATATATATATATATATATATATATATATATATATTTATATATATATATATAGATAGATAGATAGATAGATAGATAGATAGATAGATAGATAGATAGATAAATAGACAGATAGATAGATAGATAGATAGATAGATAGATAAATGAAGGTTTACAACCTATTCAGAGTAAACAGCACAAATTTTCCATACCAAAAAAAAAAAAAAAAAAAAAAGGTAAATTATATATAGTGCGTCGCAACCTCTGAAGAAATTATTAAAAATGACGGGAATGTGTTTTGCAATGGTGTCTGGCCTTTCCCATTCTGAGCATACGTATTCAACCAGTTAAGAGGTTCAAGAGAGCGAGGTGAGGGAGGAGATCGTATATATAATACCTGTTAATGGTTATTAAGAGACCGACATCTTCGATTATTTTAGCGGAATTAATGTTGTCGACCTTATTGAATGATATATTACTTTGAATGGTTGGTAAAGTATATATCATTCAATAATTTCCAAAATTTTAATTCTGCTAAAATCATCGACGAAACCGGCCTTCTAAATATCAATTACAAACATTAATCCAAATTTGCTCCCTCGCCTTACCCTCCTAAGCCTCTGTCAGATCCTTAGGTGTTGCCTAGGAAAACCACAGATTCCTTGGAGAACACAACTCTACTGCAACCTCTGACCCTGGTGTATTTACAAGCAGATCCTCAAGACTTTTTTCGTATGAGTTGTACACCCCACCTGATGGAGACAGTAGTCTCCGAAAGTCTAAGGATTATTTTAATATACCAAAACTTCATAGAGTATATACTTATACCTTTTTAGGTTTTACTGGACAACCTTCATTTTTAGTCTCGTTATTGTGGTTGCTTACACTCATAATAATAATAATAATAATAATAATAATAATAATAAGAAGAAGAAGAAGAAGAAGAAGAAGAAGGAGAAGAAGAAGAAGAAGGAGAAGAAGGAGAAGAAGGAGGAGAAGGAGGAGAAGGAGGAGAAGAAGAAGAAGAAGAAGAAGAAGAAGAAGAAGAAGAAGAAGAAGAAGAAGAAGAAGAAGAAGTAGTAGTAGTAGTAGTAGTAGTAGTAGTAGTAGTAGTAGTAGTAGAAGAAGAAGAAGAAGAAGAAGAAGAAGAAGAAGAAGAAGAAGAAGAAGAAGAAGAAGAAGAAGTTGAAGTAGAAGTTGAAGTAGAAGTAGAAGAAGAAGAAGAAGAAGAAGAAGAAGAAGAAGAAGAAGAAGAAGAAGAAGAAGAAGAAGAAGAAGAAGAAGAAGAAGAAGAAGAAGAAGAAGAAGAAGAAGAAGAAGAAGAAGTAGTAGTAGTAGTAGTAGTAGTAGAAGTAGAAGTAGAAGTAGAAGAAGAAGAAGAAGAAGAAGAAGAAGAAGAAGAAGAAGAAGAAGAAGAAGAAGAAGAAGAAGAAGAAGAAGAAGAAGAGGAAGAAGAAGAAGTAGTAGTAGTAGTAGTAGTAGTAGTAGTAGTAGTAGTAGTAGTAGTAGTAGTAGTAGTAGTAGTAGTAGTAGTAGTAGTAGTAGTAGTAGTAGTAGTAGTAGTAGTAGTAGTAGTAGAAGAAGAAGAAGAAGAAGAAGAAGAAGAAGAAGAAGAAGAAGAAGAAGAAGAAGAAGAAGAAGAAGAAGAAACTTCCTGTATTCACTTGCCGTCTTGTTTAATAACTCGCAACTTAATAAATGTCATATCCAAGTGAGGTATCGAAAAACTTAAATATATATAGAAGAATATACTCTAAAATAAAAGTTAGATTATAAGACGATAAGACACCTGCAGTCACAACTAATATGACCTTTTTAAAGAATAGATTCTTGTATGTTTTAATTTTATTTTTTTTCATATTTTATTTTTTGAAACTTGGCAATAATTAAGATCTGAAAAGATAAAGAGTAATAAATAACGGAGTCAGTGAAAGAAATGAAATTGGACACTAAGGCTACGTTTCCACTAGGCTGCAAAACGCTGCTTCTGTTTTTCGCAGCCTCTGCCTGAGTTTAGGTGATACATGTAATCCTATGGAGCTGTTTCCACTAGAGGCTGCGTTCCGCAGCTGCGAAACGCAGCCTCTAGTGGAAACAGCTCCATAGGATTACATGTATCACCTAAACTCAGGCAGAGGCTGCGAAAAACAGAAGCAGCGTTTTGCAGCCTAGTGGAAACGTAGCCTAATAATAACGTCAAATAGAAGACATTAAAACAAATAATAAAAATGACAAATAGATAAGAGAGACGATAGCATAGTGAGAGACGAAAGAAAGACGAAAAGATCAAAAGGAAATAGAAGACATTGAGAATAGGAATAAAGGAAAAGAATATAGATTAGGTCCCAATAAACCTGAGGCAACAGATAAATGATGATAATTGATTTCATTTGTCGATCATTCTTCATGTTGATTTATGAAAGAGATGATTATCAGGTCTTAATGTATCAACACCTGCAGCAAAATGTCAGTTTGCAGGTGCATGTACTCCAGACACTGTCTACATGACAATAACCTCACCCATAAACTCTGCTGACAAAACCCTAAGCAAATTAGTCAGATATAACAACCCCACTTCACTCTAGACTACTAATACTATTTAAGGAACTAGTTAAGTTAGGTTATTTATTAATATCAGAGTTTAGGTCGTAACTTTCTGGCTTGTACAGTGGTAACGCGCTAGCCTCGCATTCGCGAGGTAGACAGATTGGTTCCCGTTCAGGACCGAGAGTTTAAGCTGTTTACTGGGAAGGTTACTGCTGTGGCTGAACATCACAGTGGGGGGGTTGGGGCTTGCACCGGCTGACGCCCGCCAGAGCAGGGGCGATGCCTCTGATAGGAGGGCTAAAACCGCAAAGTTTAACTTTTAAAGAGAATGTGATTGTATCGAACATTGCTATTTCAGGGTTTTCGCTTAGGGGGTTGTGGTTGACAGGCATTGGTACATTGTGGAATAATACTTAACCCATGAGGTTCCAAGGTAAACTTCCCAAAGTAGATTGTACAGCTTCTCTTCGTCAGAACCACTTGGGACTATGCGGGAGAGGGTAATATTGTCCTTTTTGTGAGAGTTCTTATCTGTTCAGCGTGCCCAGTAAATAAATTCATTGAGCGGAAATCTTGAATATGTTGACAAAGTATTTTTTTCCGAGCTCGGGCTTCGATCATGATATTAGCCGCTCATAAGTAACACGATAAAGAAAGAGAATTAGATAAATGTATAAATAAATATCAGTAAATTATATATTACTGGATAAGAGGACATAATTTTGTTTCTTTCAGAATATTCATTATATTTGTATGACTGTACATTAGGTGTATATTTTGGTAATTTCTTTAATTTCTATATTAACGGATTTATTTATTAATTCATACATTTCTTGAACTACACCACTATCCGGGAATTCTCGTGTGATTTGCGCAATACTTTTTCCTGCCCCCACGTCACTTCACTAATACGATACCCCAGTCCTTTTAGGCATTTCTGAAGATATCCAATCTGTGTGTGTGTGCTCACGGAAGAGTCCTGTGATTACCTAATTGTGTTTACGGGAAAGAGCCCAAAGCTCGTATCTTCCCGTCTCCTGATCGGTTCCATTTTATACTTAGTGATACTTATCATACCTGTCCTTAAAACTATGGATTGAGATAGCTTAACTACCTCCTCGCTTAGCCAATTCCAATTATCAACTACTCTTACACTGAAAAAGTATTTCCTTACATCCTGCAAAGAAGTTTTCTTACGAAGCTTCAAACTTGTGTTCATAACTCTCCGTCTCCTGATCCCCCACCCGCGGGCCAAAAGGGAAGGTCCGCTCACCCTCAAGGGAGAACATCAAGGAAAAAAAAAAAAAAAGTTTCCTGATCGGTTTCATTCTTTACTCACTGCCACTTATCATTCTATCTTTAAAGCTCTGAATGCATTTAGCATTTCCTGTTTCCTCACCTAGGGACTTCCAGTTATCAACTACTCTTACTTTAAATAAGAAGTTCTTCCTAACATCCTGCAAAGAAGGGTTCTTACGAAACTCGAAACTATGACCTCTAGTCCTCAAGACATCCATATTATTATATTATTATTTCTCCACTCTGTCGAAACCATGAGGGACTAAAAACCATCTCCATATCCCCCCTCTTCCCTCTAGTTTCAAGTGCATCCATGTCGTAGGTTGGCCCATGGCACAGCCGCCAGTTGCGATACTACAGCTGGAGGTTTTTTGAACTTAATTAGGACTGCCCAGGACAGTTCGATGTTAAGTCTTCCTTCAGTCACGGTTCATTTTCTATGCCTACATCAACACTGAATATTCTTGGATATTCATTACACATCTCATGTTATCCCTTCACATCTGACGAGTCGTTACACTCTCCATTTGTTTCTTCTTCCTTTATGTATTCTTCGTGCCCAGACCTGATGAGGGCTGTTTAATTTTTTTTTTTTTTTGGCCCGTTCTGGTGTCTCAATTATAAAAAATAAATAAATAAGTCTAACTCCCTCAGCCTTTCCTAGTAACTGAGACTGCGTATCTGTCACCAGCTTCGTGGAATGTCTTGAAATTTTACCAGTTTATTTGTATGCTCTTCAATTGTGTGTGATTACCTATTTGTGATTACCTAATTGTGTTTACGGGAAAGAGCCCAAAGCTCGTATCTTCCCGTCTCCTGATCGGTTCCATTTTATACTTAGTGATGCTTATCATACCTGTCCTTAAAACTATGGATTGAGATAGCATTAACTACCTCCTCGCTTAGCCAATTCCAATTATCAACTACTCTTACACTGAAAAAGTATTTCCTTACATCCTGCGAAGAAGTTTTCTTACGAAGCTTCAAACTATCACCTCTAGTTCTAGAGCCAGCCATATCAATATATCGATCCCTATCCACTCTATCATAACCATGAAGGAATTTAAAGACTGTCACCATATCCCCCCCTCACTCTTCTAGCTTCGAGTGATGGTAAGTCTAATTTCCTCACTGTGTGTGCGTGTGCGTGTGCATGCGTGAAATACCAAGAACAATACTTTCGGTGACAAGAATATACTATATAAGAACCATATTTCCCCTTGTAAGAGGGGTGGCAGAGTCTTGGTGGAAAATAATACGGAGGAGGGGATTCCCATTCCACTCGCTTTGCCCCAATTAGTCGACTTTTACGACACGCAGGGAAACACGGAGAAAGTATTCTTACTCCCTCCCTCACGTAGAACATAAGACGGTAGGAAAATAGGAAGACAAATATTGTGTCTCAATTTGGTGTTTTCATTAGTCATGGTTAGAGTGAAAGGGAGTGGAGTCAAGTAATTTTTTTTATTCTTTTGAATTTGCTGTAGAAGACGAAAAAGAAGGAAAATGATTCAAGGAATATGATTCTTATACTAGAAAAATATTAATTTAATAGAATTTTCAGCGAATACTGTGTCTTATTATACTCCATGCGAGAAGCACCAGTCAACAAAGGAAATGTTGTAAATTATTTCCAAGAATTCGAGATTACATCCAGTCAGATACGTATAATGTAATTCCATTTATTTTATATTTTTTGTGGGTACGATTTCCTGCTTAAGCCAACATTGTATAGCGTTACCGTAACTTGAAGAAAATAAAATATTTTATTGTAAAAGACATTTCTGAATATATATTCATGAAACTGTTCGGTATTGACCCTTGATTCACGGATAAAAGATACTGTCATCAGGAACAGTTGCACAAAATGAAGAACTCCCGTTGCTAAGGAAGATACTGTCATCAGGAACAGTTGCACAGAATGAAGAACTCCCGTTGCTAAGGAAGATACTGTCATCAGAAACAGTTGCACAGAATGAAGAACTCCCGTTGCTAAGGAAGATACTGTCATCAGGAACAGTTCCATAGAATGAAGAACTCCCGTTGCTAAGGAAGATACTCTCATCAGGAACAGTTCCACAGAATGAAGAACTCCCGTTGCTAAGGAAGATACTGTCATCAGGAACAGTTGCACAGAATGAAGAACTCCCGTTGCTAAGGAAGATACTGTCATCAGGAACAGTTGCACAGAATGAAGAACTCCCGTTGCTAAGGAAGATACTGTCATCAGGAACAGTTGCACAGAATGAAGAACTCCCGTTGCTAAGGAAGATACTGTCATCAGGAACAGTTGCACAGAATGAAGAACTCCCGTTGCTAAGGAAGATACTGTCATCAGGAACAGTTCCACAGAATGAAGAACTCCCGTTGCTAAGGAAGGGACTGTTGCTGGGATCGAGTAGTACAATAATAGGTCCCTATATAAGGGGCTCTCAAGTTGTAGACAGGGGAGTGGAAAGAGGGAAGGTGCGTTTGTAAATTAAGAGGGGAAAGGAAATAGATTGTTAGGGGAGCTGGAGGTCTAAAATAAAGGGGAACAGAAAATGATGCTAGGAAAGATATTTGTACAAAGTAAGGAAAGAGGAAACAAATCTTCTGGGAGAAAATGCTTGAGTAAAATCAAAGGGCAAAACGTGACTGAAGGCTTGGGGGATTTTTTTTTTTTTTTTAAACTTAAGGGGAAGAGGACGGAAAGGTTGGAGGGAGTTTTCCAACACAATGGGAAAAGAGGAAACACATCCAAAACTAAGACGAAGATGCAGGATGCATGAATGTGTAACCAGGCTTCGGGAAAAAAAAAAAAAAAAAAAAAAAAAAAAAAAAAAAAAAATCCATTTTGTACAATGGTTATTCAACATTAATAGTAACTTATAAGTAGACATGTAATTAAACTAATAAATAAGAGGGTTAGACATATAGTTAAATTAAATGTAGCTTTAATAGAAAATAATAATGCTGTAATAAAAATTTTAACAATAATGTTAATAATAGAGTAGTAAGTATGCCACTAGATACAGGATCGTTATTATCGGCATCATTTCCATATTTGTTTCCTTACAATGAGAATAATTAGTTCTTAATGAGCAGCAACTATTTGTCCAAAAGAAAACTATATAGTTTGCCTTTGAAAGCTGTGAAGGAGGATGCATTTTTAAGATGCTCTGGAATATTATTCCAGAGTGTTGGCCCTTTGATAGTGATCATCTTTGAACCTGCTTCTGTGTTTGTTCTGTGAATAAAGAGCTCACTGCTCTGTCTTGAGTTGGTTCCCCTTATATCCCTGACTGTTTTTAAATCAAATAGCCAGCTAGGATAATGATGGTCCAAAATTTTGAATACAAAAACATAAATAGCATAAGCGACCTTATTTTCTGCCCGCAGCCACCCAAGTTTATTGAGAGCTGGTGTGATGTGGTCATATTTTCTTATTCCTCCCAGGGCAACTCGAGCTGTAAAATTAATAAGCTTCTGTATTCTGTTTATCTGAGTCTTAGTGGTAGCTCCCCAAACAGTTGTGCAGTAATTAATGTGACTTAGGGCTAGAGATTCAACAACAGTTATTCGAGTGGTAGTCTCAAAATTGTCTTTTATACGTGATAAGTACATTAATGTTCCTGTAACCTTTTTGCATACTTTATCTATGTGGGAATTAAACAACATGTAGTTATCAAAGCGAATTCCTAGGTTTTTGACTGTTTTGCTAGGTGTGATAATATTGTCGCAAAAATTAATTGTTGTGTTTTCTGGAATTTGAGCTATGTGGAACCTTGAACCAATAAATATGCACTGTGTTTTACTTTCGTTAATTAACAGCCCAATTTCTTGGAAATAGGTTTTAATTTTTGACAGAGTGTTTTCTGCTCTTAAAGTTAGCTCTGGGAGATTATTAATATCACCACTAAGGAGTAGTTGAGTGTCATCTGCATATTGTACGACTAGACAGTCAGAAATGAAAGAAGATAGATCATTTACGTAAATGGAGAAGAGGATAGGACCAAGTACTGATCCCTGTGGAACACCAAATGATACATTTTTTGGCACAGAGATAATGTTGTTAAAACGTATGGACTGTTTACGATTAGATAGATACTCGCTAAACCAGCTAGGATCAATATTTAAGTTTATACATTTACTTAAAAGAATTTCATGGTTTACACTGTCGAAGGCTTTTGATAAGTCTAATAATATAAGCAAAGATATTTTTTTTCATATTTATATTATTATATATACTATTCGTAACTTTAAGCAGTGCAGTTTCCGTCGAGTTTTGGTCTGAAACCATGTTGGTTAATCGTTAGTAGTCTATTTGATTCTAAATATGACATATGTTGGCATGCAACAGGGGAAATAAATCGTAATTTAATACCAGGATATGGGATTTTTAAGGGGAAACAGGGGAAATAAATCGAAGCTTAATACCAGGATATGGGATTTTTCCATGTGTAACAGACTTGTAAAATATATCAGAAGAATTGTCTCCTTCGCTGTCATTGTGGTGAAAACCAGTTTGATAAAATAAAAAAAATAGCGGGCAATATATATGATTAGGATTCTCATAATTAGTACAATGATTATTCATTTTCATGGTTAATTTCCATAAAATTGTATATACTCCTGATAAAAAGTATGATACAGAGGTATATATATATATATATATATATATATATATATATATATATATATATATATATATATATATATATATATATATATATATATATATATATATATATATATATATATATAAATATATATATATATATATATATATGAAG
>JAXCGZ010005864.1:0-5000 GCA_037179515.1 Halocaridina rubra | reverse complement strand
TTTTGGTTCCTTGGTGGGTTGTATACAACAGTTATTATAATGCTCTCTGACCCAGTATTTATGCGAGCAACAAGAAATATGTATATATGTATATATATATATATATATATATATATATATATATATATATATATATATATATATATATATATATATATATATATATATATATATATATATATATATATATATATATATATATATATATATATATATTATATATATATATATATATATATGTATATATATATATATATATATATATATATATATATATATATATATATATATATATATATATATATATATATATATATATATATACATACGAAGCAAAAAAGGGCCCGTAAATGGGACGCGAGGGGAGGAGAAGGTGTGCTGTGTGTTGTGACTGGAGTCCAGTCGTAATACATAGTGCATCTTCGCTTCTTTTCGTGTTTTAATTGTGGGCCTTTTTTTTTGCTTCATATTGTGCTGTGATATAACAGTTTATTTTGCATATATATATATATATATATATATATATATATATATATATATATATTATATATATATATATATATATATATATATATATATATATATATATATATATTATTATAGTTGTTGTTGCAGTTTTTGATGATTTTATTATTTAGATGAGTAGTGAGTATCCAGCTCTCTGCTGGATTTTGATGTACCTCTGCATGACTTTCATGATGTCTATTCCAATAATTCTGCCTAGATCTTGATATTATTATTATTATTATTATTATTATTATTATTATTATTATTATTATTATCCTCCTACAACATTTTTCTATCTTTCATATTTATCACTCTCCGAGACGCGGCCAGGGAGGGTGAGGAAGGAGCGGGAAGGCCGCTGCTATTCTACACCCCCCCCCCGCCTGCTGCTGAGGAAGGCTCAGGCAGACGGAGGAGGGAGTGCCAGTGCAGTCTGTCCGCTGTGCACGCCCAAATAAAAGTGCCCTGTGGGGCGGGCACAATATCAAAGAATAGCCACACCGTATTCCCTGCGTGTCGTAAAAGGCGACTAAAAGTGGACGGAGCGGGAGGACTAGGAATCCCCCCCCCTTGTATCAACCTCCTGTGAGACGTCAAAGAAGAAGGGGAGTAGAGGGGAGAATAACTTCTCCCCAGGTTTCCTTCCTTGATGTCGGCTACCCCCCAATTAAAGGGGGAAACAGCCAAGGTATATGTATGTATGTATATATATGTGTGTGTATTCTCACAATCTTTATGTCTTAAGAAAATTTAATGCACACAGAATGCACTGCACAGTTGGAGTTCACAGATTAGTGTGCAGAACCACGGAGGTCAAGAACTTCTTAGCGATTTGAGGAAAACTTTTAACTCCTGTTTTAAAGTACACGTCAAATTTCTACTGCAGGTGGGAAGTATAGCTTTTTTTATAATAAGTGACTTTTATTATTATTATTATTATTATTATTATTATTGTTGTTGTTGTTATTATTATTTTTACTTGTTGTTGTTGTTGTTGTTGTTCTTGCCGTTATTCTGCTCTAGTTCAGTGGTTCCCAACCTTTTTTTTTTACCATGCCCCACCTAAGCATCTCTAAAATCCTGATGCCCCTCCGTGACTTATAATTTTTATTATTCTAAAAGTGAACTCCTATTCACTTGGAAGTCTAAAAGACCATTAACTTAGTCTAAAGAAGCTTCCAAAGAACATGGCATCCATGAAAAAGAAAAAGAAAAGAATGACTGATCTTGTACAGCTAGATAACCCCAGGGTCCTTTAGGGTTATTCATTTTTACAAGGCAAGTCTTAGAGTTCATCATATTTACAAGGTAGTTATAGGGGTTATTTGTATTTACAAAGTAATTATTTAGTTGTTTTTCCTTTTACTAACTTTTGTGCAATTGTGTGAATAAATGTTCTGTATTTTTACTTTTGTTTTTTTTATTCCTGCATGATTTCAGTTGGTTCTTATAAATACAAACAACGGATTATTCAACTTTACAAGTTTAATTACGGGGTTATTTAACTTTACAAGTTTTATTAAGGGGTTATTCAACTTTATATGAGGTTGTGGGGGTTATTTAGCTTTACAAGATCCAGAACGACAAAGGAGAGTTGAAGCACTTAGGAAGAAAACTAGAGGTCATACTTGTTTTTTTTTTTATGATTGTGACACCAGGACGGGCCAAAAAAAAAAATAAAATAAAACAGCCCTCATCGGGCCTGGGCAAGAAGAATACATAAAGTAAAGAGAAACAGAGATGGAGAGTGTAATGACTTGTCAGATGTGAAGGGATAATAAAAGATGTGTGATGAATATCCAAGAATATTCAGTGTAGCTATAGGCATAGAAAAAGAACCGTAACTGAAGGAAGACTTAACATCGAACTGTCCTAGACAGACCTATTTAAGTTCAAAAAACCTTCAGCTGTAGTTTGAAGCTTCGTAAAAAAAAAAACTTCTTTGCAGGATGTAAGGAAGTACTTTTTTTTTTTTAGTGTAAGAATAGTTGAAAATTGGAATTGGCTAAGGGAGGAGGTAGTTAACGCTAACTCAATCCCTAGCTTTAAGGACAAGTATGATAAGTATCACTAAGTACAAAATGGAACCGACCAGGAGACAGGAAGTTACGAGCTTTGGGCTCTTTCCCGTAAGCACAATTAGGTAATTACGAGGAAAAATTCATTGTTAGCACATTCTCGAATTGGCCCACTTAAAAAACAAATTGCCCCCTTGTGGGGCATGCGCCCCACGTTGGGAACCACGTCCCTAGCTATTAGAATCCAATTGCTCACCAACACTTGTATATAAGACACTCAAAAGACTAGATAATCTGACTCAAATTCTAAGAATTCTCTAACACTATTAATGTTAGACTCATAAGTCAAAATATCTTGAATATCGCGTTCTTCACTAAATTTTGTGGTTTTAATGCTCTGGGTCCAATTACAGCGGATAGTCTTTGCATGAGAAGTAAATGTAGGGAGCAGACTTATCTGACGAAACTCTCTCTCTCTCTCTCTCTCTCTCTCTCTCTCTCTCTCTCTCTCGCAAATAGGTTGATTGACGTAGGGGTTTTGCTCCTACGTTATATTATTATAATTATGGTAGCGTGGTTGGTGAAAATACGTAAGGATTTATATTCGTTTATTCTTATTTTAACATCTATGTACTCAGAGCTCCTATTACTACAGTTCCTGTTACGACTAATTCCTGAGTCCTACCCCCAAGAGGGGGAGGCTAACTCAGCTGTACTGTGTTAACTCTGCTGCTGGCAAGGCCCGGTCTCTAACTCTAACTAACTGTGCCTGCCCTGGGTGGTTCTTGAAATACCCCAAGGGCAGGGCGGGGCTTGACATCCAATCCTGCCAATGAAATCAAGTGACATCTAGTCCTGCAAATCAACGCCAGGTTCGAAGTGGAGTCCCTCCTATTTCCGGGGTCAGAGCGTGGCTATTGGGCATCTCTCCAGGGCATGTACATACGTACGGGCCACATGTTTGTGTTTCTTGTGGTTTAGGAAATGGCTAACTTCCTGGCCTTTCCTACCCTCTCCAGGTACTGGATGCCAGATCCTAAGTCTCATGGTTCCGGTCATATATCTCCTTGACACTTTCTACAAACATTGGCCGTACCGCAGAAAACAAGCCTCCCACATTAGTTCCAGGTGCCTAGCCATAAATCTTGGTGGTCCCATGGGAAACATGGTCTGCACCCAAAACTCAATAAAAGTGAGGGCATGTAATAAAATATCTGTGCCCTCGACCAACCGTTACCCCTCAAGATTTGTTACAAGTTTCAGATTCTGGCTTCAGCATGACGGACTGGCTTCAGCATGACGGAAGTCATACGACATCCCTCCCAACCAAAACTGAAATATCTCTTATTTCAGTCGAAGCATGGGCTAATTTTTCGAGAGCTCTTGGACGTATCCTAGCTAACATTAGTTTACAATAGAAATGGGGCCGAATTATTTAAGCTATTTTCTAAGAATTCCTATTTCTATGAATCCTATACAAATTACACAAACATAACATATATATAGTACTTCTACAGAAATCTGTAATACAAACATATTCTTATATCCAAACAAACATAACTTTAAACAATATAATTTCAGTGTGTAACTAATATCAAACATTAATTAAGATCAAAAGTCAGTTTAAATCAAAACATTAATTCATCTACTTCTCTCGTTTCTTTAAAAGACAAAATTGAGTTAATTACGGTAAAATCATGACTTATGTAGCACATTAGCAAACAAATGAGGTAGAGTATTGGCATGTATACACATTTAAAATGATATAGACCATAACATCAACAGTAATTTCTATAAGAGACCTTATCTTAATAAATTCTATTCCTATCATTATTAGGGCATTAATTTATTTTAAAATTTGGCCTTAAAACTACTCCTGAAACAAAACATGTTTTACTGTGTGTAAAGTCGAAACATTTACTATTTCGATATGCAATTACTATTCAGAGACCAATTAATATAAAAACTTAATGAACCTAAAGATTAAGTCATAATTCAAATAATAATGATGCTAAAACAAAACACTAATATTATTTAAGCAGAAAAACAACTTATTAATCTTAGTGCAAATCATACAATTTATCAATGGCACTTATTCAAAACTATATCTAAGGGAGACTCTGAGTTTTCGCTTAAAATTATCTTAAAGCTAGTAAAACAAAAAAATAAACATAAAAATAAAAATATTTTGTCTTTTAGCACAGTGGACAAAGACGGTGGGGACATTTTCTTTCCCATTTTTTTCAGTTCTAATACGGGGGTAACTTTAATTAACTAATAAGGGATTCTTAAATACCCTTCTTTCTCTCTTCACTAAAGTTTGGACATGTATAGGGATTATTTTTCTTTCTCGTTTACGTGGCTTCTAAAGGTATTATTAAAATATTTTAAAATATTTCTGTGTTTCTTTTCCTCTCTTTTCACTACAGTTATGACATGTATGGGGATCTCCTTGTTTCTGGGATTTCATCAAGA
>JAXCGZ010005863.1:52500-105000 GCA_037179515.1 Halocaridina rubra | reverse complement strand
AGGACTAGTGGAGAAGTATGAGAGGGTGATGCAGGATATGTATGAGGACAGTGTGACAGCATTGAGGTTTGCAGCAGAATTCATGGATGGGTTCAAAGTGGAGATGGGATGGCATCAAGGATCAAGCCCGAGTCATCCATGGTCGCAATGGTGATGAACAGTTTAACAGATAAAATCAGACAGAGTTGCCGTGGACTACGATGTACGCAGATGACATAATGATCTCTAATGAGAGTAGGAAACAGGATGAGGCGAGCCTAGAGGTGGAGGTATGCATGGAGGAAATGGGAATGAAAATCAGCAGAAGCAAGACAGAATACATGTTGTAAATGAGAGGGGGGAGTGGAGTGATGAGGTTGCAAGGCTTAGCCCTAGCAAAGGTAAAGGAGTTAAAGTATTTAGGGTTGTCTGTTCAGTGTACTGCAAGCAGGATGGAGTGGATGGTGAAGATTGACAGAAGTAAGATATGACAAAAGGGTCTGCAAGAGTGCAGGTAAAGTTTACAAGAGAGTAGTAAGACCATCTATGCTGATTGGCTTGGAGACAGCACAGAGTTATAGATTCTGCAGTTTTCTTCAGGTGTGATAATGATGGATAGGATAAAGAATGAGTATATTAGAAGGATAGCTTTGATAGGATAGGTTGGGACATGGGGAGAGGCGAGGTGAGATGGTTTGGGCATGTTGGGAGAAGGATGCTGAGGATGGAAGTGCCAGGAGGGAGGGGAGGGGTAGGCCAAAGAGGAGGTTTTGGGATGTGGAGAGGGATGACATGAAGGTTTGTCATGACGGAGGAGGAGGCATGGGATAGGGTGATATAAAGACGAATTGATCCAATGAGGCAACTTCTGACAAGGAAGTTGAAAGATTTGACTGCTCAAGGACTAGTCAACATTCTTTTCGAAATAATAGTTTATTGGTGTGTTACACCTAAAAAAAAAAAAGGTGTTCATAACTACAACATTTAACACTTTCATACAGAAAAGAATTAAATAAAATTCAAGCTACTAGCATTTTACATTCATTGCATTGTGTACAGAAAATGAAGTTTCAATAACCTAAGTCTTAATAGAGCATAAACAGTCACAATGTACAAGATTTTCAAACTGTGCCATACCATTTTTTTTTTTAATTTTAACTATCCTGGAAAAATGTATATAACTAGTGACTAACATTTACTTTTAGTGTGACATTTAAAATATATTGTCTGAAGCCATTAAACATTTGTAAAATTTCAAGAAAATGTGGCCACACGTATCTGTCCTTACAACGCCACTTCAGAGCTCTTGGTTGGTTTACCCCTTGGACATTAGGACCAACTTAAATTTGTAAAGATGCACTCCAGTACTCGTTGGCAGAAAATGAGAATGGTTCATCACTCCCCATAACAAAAGAATTTTTTAAAATATTAACAACAATCTGATGCTTGTAAGTTTACTCTCTTTAAGAGACGAAGAGAGAGAGCGAGACTGATAATCTCAGCAGTTCATTTTCAGCCTACAATTCATGGAATCATTTACTCATCAGGAGCAAAGGGTAATACAGTAACTTAAAAAAAAATATATATATATATATTACTGAAACTTGGCAAGTAATGCACCTCGAGATCAAAAACCTTGATTATCTATACAAAAATAAAATATTTTAGGGCATCTTGTGCCAAAATGTAAAGTCTGGGGTGCATATGAAAGAGGCTAAAAGTGGACCAAGATTTAGCCATGGGTACAACTTTTCAAAAAAGGCAAATGTTAAATAAAAAACCAGGTAAAGATGTACAGAGGTACATCATTTTAGGTAGATGATACATACTACCCCTAATCAATTCTTTTTCTTAAATTTCGATGAATACAATACTTGTCAATATTAAAATGCCTTCAGAACTAATAAAAAAATAAAATATAATAAAAAATAATCAGACTGGAAATAATTCTAGTTCTATATCATGTACGAAAAACTTAAAAATACACAATAAATATAATATTTGAGAAATGAACCTGGCCTTGTCAATTCAGAATACTATGAACTCCAATTCTTTTTACTTTTCATTTAAAACAAAATATATATAACCACAATCTATGACTGGCTACTAGAATATGATGTATTTACAAGAATACTTCCAAACAAGTAAATTGAATTATACCAACCCTTGTGGAACAATACTCTCTAATTTTGAATGAAGATATACGCCTGTCTATGCTCCTCATACATATGAATTCTCCATTAGATACATATTCACAGCATGTCGCTAGATGGAGTAAGAGACAAAAATCTAAACCGTTCATTAAGAAACCAATAAACACACACATTAATGGACTTTGTGCGGAAAACTTTGGTTCAAAGATGAGGTACCTTATTAATGCCTAACTCTGCAATGAGAACTCAACTTTCAAGTAGTGGACACCAAATATTTCCATGGAAAAAGAAAATACCATTACTTACTCTATGGAAAAAAAAAATAAATAGGTGCACATATACACTGTATATTCTTGATACACGCGAATCAAAACTACTGAAAAGTAGACATTTTAAGAATACTGACATGTGATGAAAAAATTACTAAATATGTGCAAAACTGAGCTGTTTTGGTAAAAAGAAATGCAACAGAAGAATTACAAATGAATCATCCTTTTCCCAAAAAATATATATATATAAATATATTAAGCACAAATGGTGACTACTCCTTCAGTAAATACTTATATACACAAAAAGGAAGTAGCAAACCACTTCATCAGTCATTGGGTAAAGTCATCATAATCTTTCCAGTTTTCCAGTCCACTAGACGTTCATGAAGCATATCCTCCTCCTACTAAGTTGACATCGCAGTAAAACTAACTGAAGTCAACCACATGCTGCCACATTTTTCCTACGTTTTAGCACGAGCTTTAGAAGTGTTATATTCAAACATATCACATGATGCAACATTGGTTCCCTTATTCTCCAGCCCTTCCACTACCCTAATATCACTGGAGCATAAATAAAATAAAAGCAGCAGTATAAACCAACCATCTGCTTTAAAAACAGAGACATGCTTAGTACAGCAGCAATACAAATACACAGTCTGGATTCAAAATATTAAATACAGTAATATACTGTATTAAGCCTTTTTTTTAATAATGATGTCCACTTTAATTTCATATGCACAGTGAAAAGGAGCCAGTATGTCATTAACTAGAGGCTTTGGCTTTCTTAGCCAAATTTCCAGAATTCTCTTTACTGCTTCCTCTTTTATTGGATGTGTCCGTTTTCTTGGGAGATTCATCTAAGCTGATGACTTCTACGTTATTGCCACTACGTCGTGTTGGTCGAGATCCCACTTTGGTAATTGTAATTTCTTTGCTGACTGTTGGCTGTAAAATAAATAAAAGTTCCTTCCATTAATAAGTAAAAGAAAACAACTAAAAAAATTTAATAAGAATTTTCACAGGATATACTCGAATCTATACAAGGTAGCATCTTATCTTGAAAGAAGACAATTGGAAATATTCAAGTTTAATCATAATTCATATATTTGTACTGAAAAGGACCCATACTAAAGTGAACATTCACACCATCTTAATTGCATTTTCAAAAGAATGCAGACAGAGCTTATCCTTAAACGATACTCCTTAACTATGTTCTTGGCATACTGTGAGTATCTTGGAACAACACAGATTCTCTTAAACAAAACAAACAAACAAACTTTATTTCCATTTCAATACAATGGGTATTCGTCAGCCAGGGCAAGCCCCAACCCCCCACTGTGGTGTCCAACCACAGCAGTTCCTGCCAGTAAACAGCTTAAAGTCTCGGTCTTGGACGGGAACCAATCTTTCGACCTCGTGAATGCGAAGCCAGCGCGTTACCACTGTACTAGCCAGTAAAGCATTGGTTTCTCACAAGAAAGAATTCTGAATTTGCTGGATTTCTTTAAGAAGGATTAACAGTTTTTTGCAAAATATACTCAGTACAGGAGAAATCATCAGAACACCATAAACTTCCCATAACACACACACACACCTAAAAATCCTTGGTATAACATATGATACATCACTGTCATTTAAACATGTCACATACATCAAAATTAAAGAAACTCCCTAAGACTATATGGCAAAAACACATACCAAGGAACATAAACCAATACTTAGCAAACCATACCACACAAATACTAACTTATCTTTCCCTTCGCCAACCCCAAACCAGCCTCCGCAAACAAATCCATAACCCAACTAACTCGCTGTTCCATTAAATCACTCAAGGATATCCAACAGCTGCATGCACAACCTCCATGACATCCATCCTTCGAAGTTCTCCATTCCTAAGAAGACAACGGTCCAACCTGGCCAGGCAGAAAAGTGGCTACCAGCCACCCTCTCTGAGCTATCAAGAAAGGCTGGACGATTCCGTCAATGATGTAACACATCACCTCATACAATCAAACACACTATAGAAGACTGCCACACACGACATAAGAAAAGAACACATTGTACACTCCCTGAGAGCTCCTTGGTAAAGACTAAGATTGGCAGTGGCCTTCCTCAGGGTCTTGGGTCTGTTTGGCCAGTAAGCTTAGGAAACAACAACACAAGGTACACTCCCAGAGAGCTTTGCGGAAAAGACCTGGATCGGCTGAGGCTTTCCTTAGGGATATGGGTCTGTTTAGCTAAGCAGTATAGAGATAGCCAACAACATGTGCTCATCTTAAACAAAAGCCGCAATATTTTGGAAAATATATCTTTGCTAATAAATATTAGGAAATTTTGAAACCCTACAACTCAGGAAATTAGGAATATTTGCCAAGTAAGTACCCAGCTGACTGAAAGATCATACCAAAAATATTCTATTCAGAAATGGCTTGTTGAAATCAATCCTGATCAACATGATTTACAATACACAAAAAACAGTCAGTAAGGACATAGGCAAAAACAAATACATAAAAACAACAGCTATTAATAACCAAAAGTGAAGTCAAATCAACTTACATAAAACAAGGTTTATAACAGTAATAACAATGTTATCCAGAAAATTGTCACTATTTAATTTAGACCCTCAAAACTACCTAAGCTACTCGGTAGCAACTACTGGTATTAATGCAGCTATAATATAACACTGAACAAATATATATTACTGGAAGTTAATTTGTTACTACTGTTGTTGGGATCAATGTACAGTTCTCTCAGAACTGCTGACTGATAAAATAATTATTACTAAGTGTGCAATATTAGTTAAGAAATTGCATAATCTCAAGATAAACTTAGAAAAGACTGACAAGCTACTATGATGATGATATTAAACTTGTAAGTAATAAAACTAGTCGTAATTTCAGGAACAGAGCGACTTTAAATTTATTCATTGATGTAACACAACTGCAGTATTTGGGAGAGTTGTTTACTGTACAGCAGTACAAATTTAAATTACAGCAACACAGATTAATACTGCAATATCACTATATAAAATTACAGTACACTACAATTTTAAAACTGAACTAGCAGCACTGACTATTATTGCTACAGGTATTCACAGTAACTCGTGCCCCAAACATGCTAAGAACACCCATTGCAAGTATATCTGCAAAGGCCTGCCATGTTATCATCTTAGTATGCTCTTCTCTCATTTTCTTATTCATTTACTTTCATTCTTTTACATATTCTTCCACTCTTTCATTAGTCATTTACCTACACCTCTTTCTAATCTTCATCTTTATTATATCTGAATACAAAAGCATTGATTCTCCTTGTAAGAGGAGTGGCGTACTTCAAGCAAAAACTTTGCTCTTTGTGGGCGGAAAATACAAAGGAGGGGATTCCTAGTCTCCATGCTCGGCCACATTTAGTCGTCCTTTACAACACACAGGGGAACACTGGAGGTCTTCCCATGTTTTGTTGTTCAAGATATTCTTCACATATCCTTGCCATCTCAAGCTGGATTAATTAAAACATTTTACTATGCAATATTTTTACTACCTTTTCAGTTTCTACCATGCCAAACACTTTTCACATATATATTTATGACTTCCTGTTTATACCTATTAATTTGTTCCTTATGAAAATCGAATTACTACAGCCTTCTGAGACACTAAACGTGGCAGACCTATTAAACGCACCTTCTGGTAATTCCACCATGAATTATATATATAAACCCAATGAATTCCTGTAGTCTAAACATGACGAATGTAGATTACATGATGCTATCTATATTTCTTACAGACTCAGATACCATTAAACCTCTAGCAAAACTGCAGCAGGTTATACCAGGAAGTGCCAGAAGTTTTCAAATTTAAAACTTTCACACAATCTTCTTATACTCAGGAAGTAAATAATTCCTTCTAATGTTATAGTTTTAATCCTAATCCTCTTGCAATGAACTGTGTCAACAGTAAAAACAGCCTTGCATTATTCAGCATTAGGCAAAGAAATTTTCAAGAATACACAAACATTCTGAACATACAAAAATAGAGAGACTGGTAAAAACAACATACAAGGGGATAGGGAGACCGGAATGAACAACATAGAGAAAGGGAGACGTATGTATGCATCACATAAAGAAGTATACTATATTTACTTAGTGGGTGTAAGTCTATTCAACCACTTCTGTAAAAGTATACAATACCTATTGATGCCATGGAAAAATCAACTTCAAGTCCGGATATTTACCGAATTCCCAGACTTTTTGTTAGATGAGACTGAGTTATCCGATTTTGAGTTTGAGCTTTTGGCTGCTGGCTGGGGAATGATAGTTATTTCATCATTGATCTTTAGAGGAGGGTCAGAACCTGAAATAAAACAACGATTGTCAGGATTCATGATGAAGGTATTTTCCGAATTTATATTCACAAGTTGCTATCATTTACACCATTCCAAAATGCTGAAAGAGGACAAATATTTCAAGATGTTTCCAGGTATTTCTGGAGTCAGTAAGCAGGTTAATTTCAACATATAGTAATCCTTGTTTTTTGTGTCACAATTAGTCCCCAATATGGGGTGGAAACAAATGTGTGGCAAAGGAATTAAGACAGGATGTTCTTCCTAGTGCTCCACAGTGGGCTCAATCGTAGCTCTGTCAATTCCCAAGAAAAGAATTCTGATCACTCGGCCACTGTGGTCCCAAGTTTCAATATACAGTAACAATACACAAAATCAAGAACCAAAAACTCCTTGCAACCATTATTACTAACCTCCAGTTCCCTGTTTCTTGTTGACGTCACCTTTATTTTTATTGACAACTGAATGTGCCGAATATACGTGGTTTTCAAATAGCCTGTACATGTTGAAAGTGGCGGTACACACAGTGCACTTGTAGGACAGGTGAGCTGGTTTCAGAGTCATTTTATGATCTCTGCTAACATGATTTAAGAGTTTCCATTGGAACACCTGCAAAAAAGTCATCCTTACACTGTACAGGTTCCATTAAACAAACAAAAATAATTCTTATAAAAGTAGCTCCATACATTGTAAGAACGCCAACATAAATGATATACTTAAATATTGCTCAGTATATTAGAGGTTAATTACACTGATATAAATGTAGCCACAAGTATGATTAGGTAAGTGGTAAATTCATATTCATACTTCTAGTCCTAATCAACCTTCAAAGCTACAGCATACTGGATAGTGATCCCTGAAATTTTTTTAAATAGACAGAAGAAGACTGGGTACCTAAATACAGCTAGTAATATAGATATAATTTAAACAAATTTTCCTTAATTTAGAGAGAATACTTTGGTCTTTCAGAGCTTGGTTAAGTGAGCATGTAAGAGCCGCAATAAATGGCAGCAGTATAACAACATAAAACCCACACCTCTTAACATTTTTATTTGTAATGAGAGAAATAGAATCTTACCTTGCCGCATATGGGACATCGTCCAGCATCTTTGCCTTTATTAGCCGCTTCTTGCATGGAGGAAGTCACTAAACCATGAGTACCTAAGAGATGCCTTTCTAAACCCTAAAAAGAAAAAAAAAAGAAAAATACAGAGCTACCAGTAAAATAATGTTTATGAGTTATAGAAACTATTAATATATAGCTTAAACTTTCCTAAGTAAGGCGTTTACTATGCATAACTAAATCTGTCAAAAAATCTTTAGTCTTCATAACTGGGTATCTTAAATTTACACATAGAGGTGATCCAAGCACCCACGTGCTCTGTCCAGCAGTTCTGAAACAATTACAGACAAAAAATTTTACCTAATTTACTTTATAAAGAAAAACTAACTTTTGTCAAAAATTATAATACAAGGGTTATTTAAAATGGTGATGTGTCCAGAGCCTCTTCCGCACATTATCGTATTTTCAAATAAGAAAATTAATCTTACATAAAATAGGTCAAAAGTCTCCAGTATACAGTGCTATACAACTTGTAAAAGTGGCACAATATTCATATTAGAATTATCCAAAAATACTTTACAAAACATATTCTCAGATACTGCAAACTCTGGTTGAAGATAGCTTAAGAAACACAGCCATTGTCAATTTTATACATGGAGCAAATTTAAAGGATAAATTATTCCCTCCATGCATCATTAACAAGTACAAAAGTCCTAGAGTATATGCAACCACCCATAAAGTCTGGTTACATTATAACTATATTACTATTTTGTTGTTAATTTTTTTTAACTCTTTTAACATCTATATATGCTACCAAAGTTCAATTAATTTTCTAATACAGTATTTTCTCATGTCCAGTATTTTGCACTCGGTTCAATTTGATTAAATGTTTCGCTCCGTTATTCCCGTCTCTGACTTACCTGATCAGTAAAGAAACGATGTTGGCATTTCTGACAATTGAGGGGAGGTCTATTGTATATCATCTTCGGGTGAATCTTGACTTTATGTATCAAATTCATGTGGTTCCGCAGCTGTTCCAAATCCTGCAAAATCACCGAAGAACCATTAATTAGACAAGTATAAGCATTTAATTCCACACCAACTATATTTGGGTGCGACTCATATTCCCGTTTGTTAATATTGCACCAAAGGTAACAGAACTCCTACCTTAATATAACCATCACAGATTTCACATATAACAAAGGACGGCTTTCCACCAACATCTCGGATAGGTGTGTTCCCTTTAGATATGTTTTGGGGTTGCTGACCCCCCCTGGGCAATGGAGTGATGGAAATGCTGGGCTGCTGCGGAGACTTGGTGTTGCCAGCCTTATTTTGTACGCTCTGCGGATGGAATAATTTTTGAAAGTGTTCAAAGCCAAAGATGGTGACATTATTAGAGAGTAATTTCAATGAGTTAAAAAGTGCAAGATAATTAAATACGATTTTGCCAAAAGTAGCTTCAAAAGAGAAGGCTTCTTTAAGAATCTACATTACTGTATTTGTATGAAGAGGTAAAACACAAGTATTACGTTAGTCTTTGAAGTTAGTCAAGCTAAGGAATTTTTTTCATGTTGGGAACTTAATAAAAACTTTAAAAAACTCCCACTTTGAACTTATGCAGAAAGAGAATTAAAGTAAAATTTTGCATAGCGCGAGGTTTTGTATACTATGCAGGGTAACATTTACAGAGTGAATATGTATGAACACTAAGTACAACCTCTTAACAAACCAACTAATGAAGGCTGTCATATAAACCCCCAAAAGGAATAAGTTTATACAGTATATATTCTTGGTGTACTAAAAAAGATTCCAGGACTTTAAGAGACTGCTGGGCCCATCAAGAGGAAGGTTATAACTGATGATAGTGGCATTAGTCTCTAAAAGTCTAGGGATTATTATAATGCTCCAAAAATACATACTGCATATATAGTACTTACCAATTGGGTGTTATTAGACGACATTCATTTGTAGTCCACGTTATTTAAGTTACTTTTAGTAAAACCTACTGATGTATAACAAATGCATTCATGATAACATAAATATTACATTGATCAACTTACTGAACATACACATCTCTAAGAACCAGAAGTGTATGATGAATTGCAAAATGAACATAATTATATATTTAAGATCAAATTCCTATTTCTCCACATGTATTTGAATTAAAACAACAGAAACAAGTGCAGAATTAAAATTTGTGTTAACATCCTTTCACAAATTTTTCATAAAATTTTGATTTCTTGGGCATTAAGTATTAGCTTTAAGACGTTTATGTAAATTGAATACCAGAACTGGATAAGAAAAATATTGTGAAAAAAAAAACTGAAAACCGTGAAAAATAGCAAATTCGAAATAAAAATTCCGGTCTCCTTTATAAAACTTATTTAAAATTGAATATATCCGAACATCAAAATCCACCAATTATAAGAACAGCACCTGATCTCCACGCGGCTCTTCCTTCAAATGATAAATAATGGTCTATAATACTCACTAAGGTATTACAATGCAGAAGAAGATGGACGTTTATATAAACAATATACAGAAGTTCCTCTACTTACAAACAAAAACATACCCATGTATGAATGCATGTATTACTGCACAGTACTGTATTATATTATTACTGTATTAAAATTCATTAATACCATATACATTATCTTTTATGAAGTAAAGTGTTTTTTGCCCTAGTATTGTAAGTATTGCATATGTATGTACAGTGCAGTACTTTTTTCACCTAAAAACAACTTACATACAATTTTACTTACGAACACACTTCTGGTATCTAACTTGTTCAAAAGTTGGGGAGTGTCTGCACACACATTAATTTACGTGATGCCAAATCCTAGCTGCCATAAAAGTAACCCTAAATGCCCATTCTCACCCCTTCCATCAGTTACTTTGTGGCAAGGAAAAAAGGGAGCTCATGAAGCTGAAGCTTATGTTAGGTTAGAATTTGAGTTTGGGCTTCAAGCTCAAATTCTAACTAATTTAACTTTTCTTAAGTGTCGATAAATGGCAGGTCCCAATTCATCAGGAGCTCCAAAAAAAGGGGGGGAATCTGTCAGAACGGAACTGCCAGCACTAGCAATCAATCCAATGGCAAGGAGTTAGGAAGGGCATCCTATCTTGATTCCCCAGCACCTATCTGTCTCTCCAACCCCATAAGAGGGACTAACAATGACACAAAAAATGAGGAATTGCCAGCCATATGCTCCCCTATCCCTTAAAATCATATTTCAATATTAAACTCTGAATAGGTATGAGGTATTTCACTAAGGATCTCTCTATGTTAGTTCTTTACAGCAAAGTCTACCAAGCAAGAATATATGGCTATTTTCCTTCCTTCACAGGCCCTACGTGAAAGAAACCATATGTGATACTATTCTGGATATTAATCAAAAAATTAATAGTACTACACAGGTAACAATGCTGAAAAAACGTGGTTTTCAGTAATTTACTAATGTGTATCCTTCATTCACAATATCATACAAACGAAAGTATCTTTATAACTGCGAATAGTAAGCCCACCTGAGGGCAACTTTAATTCCCGAGCTCCAACCTCTCTGTATCTACCCTCCTTTGAAAGGGGATTAATACATACACAAAAACGAAAGAACTAGTATGTAAACATACAAAATTTGAATATTCGTTTCACTTGTGTATATACAGTACAGTATTCATAAATGTTTCAAAATTTTCCAATCTGATGTATATACTATAAAAAAAATCACAATTTTGCATTATAAAAATGGATTTATATAAAAAAAATGTGACTAGAGAAGGTGCTATAGGATGTTCCATGACGTGCACTTTAATATTTAGATGGAAGATCCCTCACAAAATGAATATGGCATGTACAGAGAAAGAATGGAATATGGAAATAAAAAGAAACTCTTGTGATAATTTTTTTAACTACAGGTCTCAAAGTTTATCTCACAAATTAGTATAGGCCCAGAAAGCCTTCTGCAAGGCAGAATACCATTACCGAGAAGGGTTACTCTCCAGCATTATTAGTAGTATATAATGTCAGTGAAGTTAAAGGGTGTCACATGTCATTAGTTACAAAATCTTGATAACCTATAAGAGAGTACAATGAGTCTGGCTTTAAATATTTTCGTAAGGCGAGGAGTTCCATGAAGCTAACCAAGAGGTACATTTTATTATTACGGTTACTACTATAATCATTATTATTTTCATTAGCCAAGCAACAAGCCCAGCTGGAAAAAGTAAGACAATAAACCAGATAGCTCCAGCAGGGAAAGCAACTTGGTGGGGAAAAGAAATAAGAGAAGATAGAAAAAATACAGTGTGTGCAATCCGATACATTCGTTAAGACTACCACTCTAAACCCAGCAGTAATATTATTAAACTTTTCTGACTCAGCATTAAAGAGCTAATAATTGACTTTGTGCTCTTAATTACGATTACAGAGTTGTTAAACTAACGACTTTCTGTTACCTATACGAGATGACTACAATGTTTGTTATTTGTAAAGGCACACAATTACGGTATAAACTTTCAAGAAATATTTATGAAGAATTACATAAATGAAATATATCTGAGGAATTACATGTGTAAATTAGGCTTTTAACTTAGGGCACAATTGCAAAAAAAGACTGAAAATACAGTTCTAGTTTCAAAAGGCCTGTAATGAACTAGTGAGCTAATTATTTGTAATTTTTAAGAAAAAGTGCATATTCATTGCTTTAAAGTGGTAAAGATACAGTTTCTTCAATTAATAGTGTGAGAGAGAGTATAGACGGTTATGGAAAACTGATCTTGTTTTTATCACCTACTGATTGTGAAAGGAAGTACCAAGTAAGAAAGAGCAAGAAATATAATATTTTATTTATATATACAATGCCTTCTCCTGCCCAAGGTGACAGAGTTGGCCACAACAAACAAAAGAAATAAAAATACTAAAAATGGTAAAACTCCAAGTACTTCTCAAATCATATTCATCTGCACCCAGTACTTCTCATATCATATTCATCTGCACCGAGTCATCCAAATGTATTGCATAGTGAGAACAAAACAGTCTATCCCTAATCAAATCCCAAAACACAGGCTTTGTTATATCTGTTTGTCACTCCCCAACATAAGTGTGTAATATACCAATATCACTCACTGCCAATTCATCCTATTAATTATGTGCTCTAGCTCTATGGATCAGGTATATAGGCCTCTATTTGAGAGAAACACATACAACCCATCCCATAATTATCTTCCTGGTTAGCCTCTAGTCTGAAACACTGGTACAACTACCATATAATATTCACTAATCTCACAAGCTCTATTCTTTTTATATAGAAACAAGGTACAAGAGAAAGAACAAAGACACAATATCCAACTGCAACCACCAGGGTGACCACAAGTGTGACAAAACAACTAAAGCATCGGGGATTTATCATATCTTACTCGTCCTCATCTCTTTCATCAGTTCTATTGCAGCAAGAAGATAATTCCAAGCAGAAAATGATTGTCAGCCCCTCTTTCCATACAGTGTATAGTTACAAGGTCTCCCTGGCAAAATTTGTATTGTGAAAACGCTTCTAAGCGCCAGATATGCTTGCAAATAAGGACTGGCCTTAACTATGTTTAAACTGTTCTATATGTAATGGCAAAGTGTATAACGAGCATGAGATTACGGAAGCAAGTGGTCTCTGTATAAAAAAGAGGAATTTCATTATATTCAGAAGAAAAATAACCCTCCACTCCATGTAATAAAGAATCTTTAGATGGAGAAGCAAATATTAAGAGACCCATGTAAACAAAGAGCATATCAGTTTTGTATTCACATTCATAAGTGTCTCAACCACTTTCTTATCTGAACTAACATACACCTTTAACCAAGAGTAGAGAAAATACGAGGAAGACAAGGGTACGCTATAGTATTAGTAAAGCATTGAGACAAGCACTATAGGTAAGCCAATATTGACAATACCTGTATGGTTATAGATGAGGAGGCTGCCAATCCCGGAATAAGGCTGACGTTAGAAGCAGATGAGGACGGTAAGATGCGCGGCACTCGCCCAGTTGACTGTGAAGATACGGAAACACTGCTCACTGAGGCTGCCGCACCCGACATAGGAACCAGGTGGCCATTGACCAGCTGTGGGTGCCAACGACACACGGGATAATATTTATCACTCATACGATGGGAAATACACAAATTACGTCTTTGATTCTTTAAGCTTTAGAAATTTGAATCCCTGTCCCGAAGACTAAAAACTCTTTCTCTTCTGATACCATTCAACCAACAAAACTTTTACAATAAAATAAAAATTATCATTCACAGAAACTTTCTCAGCAAATTAACGAGGAGAGAAGTGGCTTTAAAACTGATCGCTGTGGAGCCCCACTGCAAACCCATCTGCAATTCTTACTCTAACCCTCTATTCCCTTCTTCACTTATAAACTGTATAAGGAAGCTTACCATTTCATTTAACTTTTATAAAATATTTCCAAGAAGCAGAATTTTGCATAAGGACCAACTTGTAAACTAATATTCAACTGTGAAACTTCCCACTTTCGTGACCACACCACTAAATATTCCTTAAGTCCAATCTTTTACACATCTACATACAATTCAAATACCACAAGAGTTCTGATAACACTCATTACGTCAGTAGTAGATAAACATAAAGGCAATTTACATTAAGGCATCTTTTATACACAAGAGGCAAGTACTGACATATGCACAATCACTCAATCACAGTTCATAGAAATTTCTCAAACATATCTACATAAAAACAACATATGACAGTTGCGTTACCATTACAATAAAATTATATTACTCTAGGTATCCTTCAGTCACTAGAATAAAAATGGCAGTATGTACAACTGTTGACTCACAAACAACCACCAGATACACTAGGAGATGCACAAAAATAATGCTCTATTCAACGTCACATAAAACGTACAAGGCTGATACAAATCAAAGCATATTTCACTTGCTACAGGTAGGGATGGAATAGTGCGCGATTATTCCAATACAAAATAATACACATTTAATGGAAGTCTCTCAAACATGAACTACATTGTATTCTCTCTCAAACATAAACTATATTGCATTATCTCTCAAACACAAACTATACTGCATGATCTCTCAAACAGACCTATAGTAGCTCTCAGACATGAATTATGCTGTATTTCTCTCAAACACAAACTATATAATATTCTCCCCAAGTAATGCTGACTGCTAATCCAGACTTCAAGATAATAATTACTGACGTAATTTATGCATAGTCCCTGGCTCATTGGTTGGCACCAGTAAAATGAACCGTGATGAGGATATCCGTCATAATTTACATTAAATATAGCATGCATACAAAGCATAAGGGTGTAGTGAAAGGGACTCATCAACATGCATGTGAATGAAGTAACAATTAATGCCTCTCAATTATAAAATTGTTACTAATTACCCTCAAATACAGCTTATGGCCACCACCTTCCTATTAATGTCAGTTGTGCAGGAGAAAAATTGTGAATAACAGAGCATAATATTTGTCATGCAACAATATAATAAAATGACCAATAACACCAAAGTCACCTATCAAATTGCTATAAAGAGAAACAAGCTGTATTAATTTAACTTTACAGAGGATGTATCACTTGCCTAAAAGGAAAGGCCGAGTTGGACATTGACAATCGGAAAATTGATGTATAATATTTGTGGTTTTAATTCTCAAGTCCAAATATATGCACAAAGTTACCCGTTACTTAACCTCTTGATTAATGTTCATTTTATATACAATGCTAGTACCAAGTAACCAATCTCTCTACAAAATTAAATAGTTTAGAGCAATTTTTATTAATCATATAACTCTTAGAACATGCAAAGGATCATTTGAAAAGAAACTGACATATGATATTTTTCATGGTAAACACTAGTAAATCAGTTGTTAGTCATTCAATTCTTGCAGAGTCTATTCAAATATTTACAAACATAAGACAATGCATTGGTCAAAGGATGCTAAAAACATGAATTTATCGAAGATAAATTACTTTAATTTATTCGTAAAATTTATTTAAAGAGAGCCTTAAAGACCTTTAATTTACAATGTAGAGCAGTATTTTGAAGTGATTTACTTTGAGAAAGAGAGAGAGATAGTTAGTTAGTTTCCTTAAATCTTGAGGAGAATTAGCTTTCCAACTAAATATATAATGTAAACTAAATATATATATATATATATATATATATATATATATATATATATATATATATATATATATATATATATATATATATATATATATATATATATATATATATATATATATATATATATATATATATATATATATATAGAGAGAGAGAGAGAGAGAGAGAGAGAGAGAGAGAGAGAGAGAGAGAGAGTGTGTGTGTGATTACCTAATTGTGTTTACGGGAAAGAGCCCAAAGCTCGTATCTTCCCGTCTCCTGATCGGTTCCATTTTAGACTTAGTGATGTGTGTGTGTGTGTGTGTGTAGGTGTGTGTAAGTATGTTTGTGTGTGTGTGTGTGTGTGCATTAGTTTTCTTAATGCCTGATGAGATTTAGCTTAAGAAAATTAAGATATAATGTAAATTAAACAGAGATAAATTTCTATATGAATAATACATCAAGAACAAATATGCAAACTTGGTTGTCACGTAATGTCTATGTTTGGGTAACTTATTGGATAGCAAGTGATTGCAATTAACATAACTCTATAAATTTCAAAATGAATAATAAACGAGAAATCAAAGCTAAAATTCTTTCTGGAAAATAAGTATCCCACTTAGCATTAAATATGTCCATCAGTATGTCATTGGTTTCCGCAAATTTGCCTGAACCAGCATAAGTGAGTGCTAAAAACTGTAAAAAGGTGCGAGAAATATGTCACAAAAGGGCATATGCCAGCACTAAAAAGTTCTGCAGGTGTAGATAAGCAATAGGCAATAATGTAGGCATTCCGAAGCTAACCATAGAAGGAAAGCATCAACTCCGAAGCTGCCCCATGTAACAACTGTGCTCTCAAGCTAGCAACATGACTTTAAAATTGAAAGTGCTGTCATCATGGTAGTCCTTCGAGGTCAAAGATGGGATTACAATGATGAGATATGTATTCAAGACATGAGAACGCATAATTTCATTGACTCCAGTTCACTATGACAATCTATACCATTCACCTGAGTGTTCCTTTTTTTGAAAAGAGTAATCTCACAGCACACGATTTGTAAACAAAATGGGAGAAGAACAGAAATGGAAAAGAAGTCTGTGAAAGAAGTGAATGCATTCATAAAGTTGTTAGTAGGAAAGCTCATAAAAGGTGGTGTTACAGTGAATACCCAAATTAAAAAGAGCTAAATGTCTGATAGCTAAGGTAAAAGAGGGTGCTGTGTTAAGGATACCTTCAGAAAGATCTGAGTAAAGGAGGATGGGTAAAGATACAAGAACATGAGGGATGGAGCTGAAGAGCAGATGAAAAACGAGGACAGCAACGAGAGAAAGATTTCCTGAAGAATAAGAAGGTATTTTGGAAAGAGGTCAACAAAGTGCGGATGATGCCATAAAGGACAAGAAATAAAAGCAAAGGTTAACGGTTTAGTATGCAAGATAATATCAAACAAAGGCAAATATGGAAGAGAAATTTCGAAGAATTGCCGAACTGGATGATAAAAGAAGGGGAAGAAGGGATGTTCTAGTAAGATGGTCTCTTACAGATAAGATGCTTCTTTAAAAAAACCTGACAATACATCTGGTATGATATAAAAAAACAAATATCTTAACAGTGTGGGCCAAGGGTAGCAACTAAAAGGGGAGATGGGGAATAGCTGGCAATCCCTCCCCTCCCACATTTTTTTCTCGAAAAAATATAATAGAGGTGGTGAGGACAACTTCTCTTGTTATAGCTATCCAGTTGTCTTCTATGGGAGATACAGCTGAGCAATATATATATATATATATATATATATATATATATATATATATATATATATATATATATATATATATATATATATATATATATATATATCAGGAGAGGAAGTAAAGAAGGTAAACCGCGTAAGCCTCTCAAATATAACACAAAAGTTTTATTCTTGTTAACATAATAATTCCTTTCAAGAGAGCATATTGTGTGTTACTGTTTAAATTAGCACTTATTCCCACACTTACCTTTTACATCCTTAAAGGTAAGGAACCCTTACTTAAATCAATAACAGAATCATGCGAGAAATTAAAACATCAAACTCATGAAGATTTCTAAATCAAGACAGACTTAAATACTAATGGTAGGGTAGATAGTAAAATATACTGCTAAAGAAAAGTTCGTGTAATCGTAAGTTGAAGAAAAAATGCATACACTTACGTGGAACATCTGATTTCCCAGTGTGAACTGTTGAGTGTTTCCTCCCACCTGCTGAACTAGATTGCCTCCAGGTGTAGTGGTCACCCCTCTTGGAGAATACATCACTGAGCCAGTTCCTATAATTCAAAAAAATACATATATAAATTAATTAAGAGAAAGAATTTCGCCCTCATATACCCTACGCATCACAGGAACAGACTAAAAGGATATGAGAGCAAAGGGCTGACAATCCCTTCCTCATTGATATTTTTTTTTGACACATTTAATTGGAGAGAGATGGCCATGGTGGGATTAAGTCCGGCAACTTCCCTTTTTCCAAACTGGATATATTTATATTGGTGCACAATGTAAAACTGAATATATATGATACCTGTACATAGTTTTTTTTAGTTCTGTTTGTTGGGAAGGAATACAACAAGGTGCCGTCTAAACGGTCGCTAGCTCCCTCGTCACTGCCCATAAAGCAAAGTAATCCTCTTATTGTACCTTTTTTTATGTTAGCTATCCCCCAAATTGGGAGAGACAGCCAAGGTAAATAATAATAATATTAGTCCTCAATATGGGGGGGGCTGGGGAAATAAGGCTGGATGCCCTTCCTAGCACTCTATGGTGGGCTTAATTACAGGCATGTCAACTCCCGAGTCGAGTGCTGTGACCACTTGGAAACAATGGTCCCCAGGGAGGATGTGACAATTAACTAAAACATTGAATATCTTAGGAAGCAAGCATGCCTCAACCACATGTAAAAGAATAGTACGTTCACTGATTAATTTATCTTTAAAAAGTTATTAAATTCTGTAAACTGAGACAGGTAGGGGGGAGGATAAGTGGTGGAGGTAAACCAACAATAGGTGAGGGGCACCATGGCAAATTCTTTTCTTACATACCCTGTGGGTGATGTATGCAGTGAGGTGGTGAAAGGGGGAAATTGTGGTAACCTATTATCTCCAAGGGGCTAAAAATGGGGTGAACTGGCTTTCTTGTGAATGGGTATGCGCTCTAACTCAGCCACCTAATCTTACATGGGGGATTGTGCCACTGTTTACCATTATGTATTAATAGATATATATCTTCCAGTAAGCTGGTTTTTCATTAAATATGGGAATGTAATACAAAAAAGTATATCAGATGAAAAGAAAGGAAATAACCACCTCGACCCTGGCTGACAATTTGACCCGTTGTTTTGTATGACCCGACAGGTCGTCCCCTTCCTCGGCCAGCAGCATTCAAGGCTGAAGAGTTTGAAGACAAAAGATTGGCAGCTACAGCAGACTGTAAATTAAATCCAGTAAGGCCTTTGGGTAAGAGATTTGGCATTTTGACAGGTTCAAAAGCCTTTCCTAAAGTATTAGGACGACCACGGTGAATCTGAAACGAGTCAAAGATATCCATTAAATGTATAAGATTACAAAAGCAATACACAATATTATTAATACCCATTAAAATACGTTGTCCCTAATCTTACGGTGTAAAAAGGTTGCACCACTTCCTGTATAAGTCAAAATCGCCTGTCCTCGGAACCCTTATCTCAATGTGCTTAGGCTTAGCATGTAATGTACTCCCAAAACTACTGTATTCTTTTAAACATGTCTAGATTATGGTAGTGTGCTTGAATTGTGCCAAATCAATTTAAATTTATGTAAAAAAGTAAGGTAGCGGTTATAATGTTTTTTTAGGGGAAAAATTTTATATAGTTTTTATCTTTTGATTTTCCAACATGAATACTCAAAACTTCACAATGGAAAACTGTGTAAGATGAGGGACACCTGTACTCTGCTTCAACAGTAATTAGGAGTATTTATCAGGTCTTTTATTATCAATACTATACTTCAGAGTCTGGATGGTGGGATACATAGTAATGTTAAGGAAAAAGCCAATCAGGTTAAATATTACTATACCTTTGGAATTTTAGCAGGAGGTTCCCAGTCAATGAGCTCACAGTTTTTCTCAGGCTTGTATTTTTTACTACAAGAAAATGAATGACGTGTCATCTTTGATTTGTTATTGTCTTCATAAGGGCATAAGGAGCACTGGAAGAAAGCTGGTGCACGCTCAAGCCGTCCACGAACATTGTGCTCAGCTTCCATGTGAAAGAGTATTACCTAAAATAAAAGAAAAGTTAGATTATCCCAAGAGGAATGAGAGAGAAATTTCATATTCACAATCCTTGTGAGTTGTAGGAGTGAAGGAAGTATACGAGCAGTGATATTACATTTAAGCAATGTACAATGCAGAAAATCTTGTAGTTCAACATGGGGAAAAATTAATAAATAATGTGTATTCAAAGCACTGTGAACACCTGTAGGCTCCTACCTGAGGTCCACGAGTCTCAAATTCACAGAAGTTACATTTATATGTGTAATTAACCATATGAGGAGATTCCAAGTGCCTGTCCATAACCATATCACTCTCTGTCTTAAAGTTACAGAACTTGCACGTCTTGAGAGGTACGCGCAGGTGGGAATTCTTCTTACGTGATATCTCCAGTTGCTTCTCGAGAATTTTGACATTTATCTGAAAAGGTGCATAAAATTTAATAGTTAGATACACATGTACAATAATTGTGTTAGCAATTTATTATCAAAATTAAATATTTTTGAAAATCGTTTCAGACTAATGAAAAGAGTAATGTGTGATGAGAGATTTATATGCAAGCGGATAGATGAGCTCTCTGTCTCCCACAGTTCATGCACTTCTACTCTGCTGCTTCTTCCTCTCTCTCTCTTATAGTAAATGGTAGTCTGTCCCCCTTTCTTTTTATGGTGGCGATGAATTCTATCCCAGTAAGAAGCTAAGGATATTCTGTTTCCTATGATTCATTATCTTTCACTGTATTTTCTTTATTTTTCCAGGGGTGTTCCCATGCTTATCGTAAAAGTCAACTCAATAAGGTAGAATTAGGGGACTTGAAATCCCCCTCTTTGACTGCCATTCCCCATACTAAAGGGGAATAAATCAACTGTATACAGATAGACTAAGTATTATTTTTTATCATATCAAACTAAAGGACCCATACTGTATCTGCAAGATTGTAGCGTGCAATTGTGTGTGTGTGTGTGTGCACATGAAAGCGAGAGAGAGAGAGCAAGCAATATGAATGTTTTAGGTTTTCCATCCTTCTGAGTCAAGGAATAAGCCACAAAGGCCATTTCTTATAATAATTACTAATTAATCTCAACGCAACTTAAGAACCTACACGATATAATAAATCTGTTGATGCCAGCCAGTCTCTAATATAACCCATTGTCTTAGAGACTAAGTGCAGCAGTAACCCATGAGCTTATGCATCTATATAGTACATCCCATATGCCAACAACAAAACATACACTCCTTGAGAGCTCTGTGGGGAAAGCCCAGGGATCGGCAGTGACCTCCCTTAGGGACTAAAGGCTAGTCGGTCAGGCAGCTAAGGGAACAACAACAATAACTCTGAAAGTACACCATACACTTACAATTCCTTCTCTGGACGGAGTTGTTTTCATCTTCTCTAACTTCTTCTTCTGCATTCGTAAGAGATCAGCCTGAAGAAACTCCTGAGCTTGATTAAGACCCAAATCTAAGATGAATTTTCCTAAAGTACTTCTATAGTAGGGTTCCCACCTGAAAAGAGAATGAAAAAAATCTAAATAATGACAATATATGGGGCAGAACAGAGGAGGGAATTAAAAAAACACACTTTTAACCTATATTTTCATCATTCATACGAATTCGGAGTTATTTTTTTATTTCTTTTATGTATAATTACATATCCTACTTAAGCCAGCAGGGATGCCACATGCCAGCAAAAACAGGGGGGCAACCGGGCTGTATCATACGATGCCCAGCCTCATCCTCTCCAATTAGGCAAGAAAAATAATTCAGAGCCGATGGTATTGCCAGCCCTTATCTACCCTCTCCCTTTTACTTGGTTCCCATGGCACTGAGGAAAACGAGTTACAAGAAACACATTCTTTTTTTCCATCTCTACCAGGGACGCTACCATATGTTTATTATTGCAAAATTCAGGTCTCTATAAAGTTCTACACAGAGAATTTAATCAAAAGCGAAAGTATCAGAGCATTTCTTTAATACTCTAGTGGATGCAAGTCTTGTATTTTAAGAAGGAAAAATTGAAATCAAACAATTTATTAATCCTTACCCATTTGATACATAATGAACTCACCCATACCCTTTTCTAAGCAATTGCTGAACCTGAAATCTTTTCTATTAAACATGAACAACAATGGGTTGTTGTTGTTGTTGTTACCAGACTTATGTGTCACTTTTAATCTCCATTATGGGGGTGGACACAGATTGGAGCTGGGGAATTAAGGCTGGTTGCCCTTCCTACTGCACCACGGCAGGTTCAATCATAGGTATGTCACCTATACATCCCAAAATAAAATAAACCATTACTTCACAAGCATTTCTGACTAGAGGCAGTATGCCGATATCTGTTCAGAGATGCATAACTACTCCCCAAAATTTCTCCTTCACACCACCTTAGAATTCAAATGTAAACTTAAAAGATTTTTTATTTAAACGTATTACTTTTGAAATTCTTCACAACCTAAAAAAACTGTTACAAGGTCTCATGATAAAACATTCAACAAATGTATAAAAATAAGTCAACTCCGACTTACTTTCCCAAAAAGCTGAGATCTTCCTTTTTCTCTTCGTTTTCTAAATCCACAACATCTGCTTCCTTTTTCTCTTTGTTTTCTTTGTCCTCATCAGCCGCCTTTTCACCAATAACTTTAATGTCACTATCATCTTTTTCTTTATCTATATCCACTTGTGTTTGGCTGTCTTTCTCTTGCACACCATTTTCCTCTTTCTCTTTCTCCTCCTTGCCTCCATCTTTCTCAGTAGACTTCTCTTCATTTTCATCTTTTTTACATTCTTCATTTTTCTCCTCTTCTTTCTTTTCTTCTGCACTGTCCTCACTCTCTTCCTTCAATTCAGTTTCTTTCTGGTCACCATCTTCGGCGGCTTTTTCGTTATCAGAGTCCTTCTTCTCAGCCTCCTCTTTTTCTTTTCTCTCCTCCTCTTCTTTCTTCTTTTTCTCCTCTTCCTCTTTCTTTTCATATTCCTCCAACTCTTTGTTTATTCTCTTCAAGAAGGCTTTGATCGGTTCCTATGAGAAGAAAACAAAATTATATTTATCTATATTACAGCAATATACCACTTCTAAACTATGAATATTTATGCAGTAATTAAACAAAATAAACATAACTGGAGACATATAAACAGAATTCATCAAGTCACATAAGAGGTAAGTGAGCAGTTCTTTATCAATAAAGCTGAGAAAGAATATAATTATTTACGTTTTAAGTAAAGCTACAAATCCCTAATCGATGGGGGGTGATTAAAGACTGGTTGGAATTCAGTAATCAAGGCTGGACAATATTCCATTACCATTAAGAAAGATGCAATAACTAAAAGTAAAAAAAAAAAAAAAAAATCTGGGTAGTAAATCCATACTTCTACGATGTGACTAAAACATTAAAAATTAAGTCATGATAAAATAGGCTCTCTAAAAATACAAATTCTCTAACAGTATCATGGTACTACTTGGAAAACATTTTCCACCATACATTTTTAAAGCACAATTCTAGGATGTTGACAATTGAGATAAGGAAATTCATTCTTCTTGAAGAACTTAATAATAATTTTATGGACACAAAGAATAAACATAATCATTGTAATATAATGTGCTAAACTGCCCTTTATAATATTTACAGTAAGCCCTATCGTCAACAGAGCACAGTTTAAGCTCCTGTACTTAGCAATACAGGCATAATAACTTAAGCAAAAATCTGTATTATTAGTCTTTTCCATTTTTTATACCATACTGAGAAAACCACAAACAGAAAATAATTAATTCTAATTTTTTGACTGTACTATATGCTAGTTTAGCATATAAAGAAAAGGAAAGCTAAGAATTTGTTCTAGATCTATTGTAATACTAATAATATTGCTGAAAAGGTTTTTTGAAGGAAAAGATTTCTATATTCATAATTCCTATGTGTCTGAGGCAGTAAATAAAAAAAATAGGAAAGTGGAGCCTAGAAAGATCTTTTCAGGATTTGTTTTTTCAAACCATAAAACCATTGACAGGAGAGAAGAAGGAAAGACCCAGGTGTTCTTGCTGTCCCACCGCAATCCACCAGGTAGCTCCAGAACACTAAAGGGCATTGTAGGATAAAATTATTTCACCTAACTTTAACAATATTCATGAAACTTAAAAAGGCTTTCACCACTGACAACTATACTAATGGTTACCCCCCCAAAAAAAAAAAAAAAAAAAACATAGCATACCTTTGGTTTTCCTTCCATAACATAGGGCACGATGAAGGATGGTGCCTCGATCACATAAGCATCATCCTGTAAATGACCTAAGCTGTTGTAATATTGCTGTAGCTGCGCAAGATGCTGGGAGTTCATAGGAACCTGGCCACCTTGGGCTAACAACACCTATATAAACAACAAAGGAGCAGCATTAGATATACTTGTATGTTGTAATTTTACCCATCAGAGAGTGGTAAGGGTCATGGAAGTTGTGTTGAAGACAGGAGTTTGAGTGGAAGGTCATTGCAGTTATAGCCATTAGAGAATGGTTTGAGTCATGGAAGACATGCAGAAGAATGGAGCTTGAGAGTAAGGTAATTATATTTCTGTTCGCATTTTAAAGATATATATAGGGAGATGTACCCCTTAGAGAATGGTATATACAGTAATTGAAATGAACTGTAGAAGTATGGACTTAGAGAGAAATGTCATTTGCTGTCTGAGTTTGAAATATGAAGAAATATATAATATGAGATAGTGGTATGGGTCATGGAAGACCCGCAGGAGATTAAAAAAACCGAGAGAGAGAGAGAGAAGTTTAAAAGAGAGGGACTATAAGTCTGTGGAAGGAGTAGGTGTGCAAGCTGCTTAAAAGGTATTCTAGGACCCTGAAAGGATCTCTTAAATGCTTTACCAAATTAAGATAATACATATCTTTATTTATAAAGGAGCACAACCACACTACTTCAATACTGCATATATACGCTATATACATTGTTTGGCTTGGTTTCTAGTTTATATTAAAAAAATAAGATAAAACTTTTTGAACATAAATACTGAATAAGAGTTTGAGTGAAAGTATGCATCACTTGTATCCCCTGATGTTGTAACAGTCGACTAAAAGTGATATGGGAGTGATGGGCTGGCAATTCCATTCTCCCCAACAGTTTTTTCTTCGTAAAACCGAATCCATCTCAGAAGAACTTACATTTTAATTAAAAAAAAAAAAACAAGTTCTCAAAAGAACTTGTAATTTAAAAAAACAAGTTCTCGGAAGAGCTGAAAGTCTAATATGGCAATCAATTAAAACTTAACTATTTTCATGTTGCCTGAATCATATTTTATATTTTGACCTCTGTCAATAATATGAATTAAAAGTACTTAAAATACTGAAACTGACCTGCTGAAGTGCTGTAATGTAAGCTGACTGCAATCCCTGAGCTGGTACACCTCCTGTGATGGCCTGTATGGCTGTCTGGATATTAACGCTTGACACCGACGTGATGCTAGAGGACGGTGACATATTCGTGGAAACTGTAGAAGTCCCGGTTGCAACCGAGGCCGTGGCGACAGCGTGTGATGTCGGTCCAGTATTAACTGAGGTTGAATGTGACTGAGCGACGGCAGCTGCTAAATTTCCTTGGTTTTTCAGCAGGGTGCTTGTGTCTATTATAATCACATTGGAGTCTTTGGACTTGATCTGGAAATAAATAACAAAGCTGAGTACATGAAAACTGCCATTTATATATAAAGTCTTTACATAGATAAAAAGGGGACATTATAAAGATATAGGGGTCTGCAACACTTAATGGAAAAATGCATACCAGACTAGTTACATTAACATGTTTGGCTATTATTGTAGCTTCATGTTATGGTTCAAAAAATATGGAAGTTACATCAAAAGCGATATATAATACCAAAACCGGTTGAACGACAGACCAACATGTTATTCACTGTCAATAAAATATAAACAACTGCTTACTGTTCTCTATAACTATTCTAGCTGATCTTGATGTATATCAATGATAATAATAATATAATAATATTATAATAATAAACCTTTATTTCCATTACAATACAATGGGTATTCGTCAGCTGGGGCAAGCCCCAACCCCCCACTGTGGTGCCCAACCACAGCAGTTCCTGCCAACAAACAGCTTAAACTCTCGGTCTTGGACGGGAACTGATCTTACGACCTCGTGAATGCGAAGCCAACGCGTCATTTCATGTAACAGTAATATATTAGAGAAAACACAATAGGACATCTGTAAAATTGTTACTGCCCTATTGTTGCAGTCATTTACACTATTTCTACCCTATTAATCTTATTTCAACATCACGCTAACTTAAGACTTTTATTTATTCACCCTGAAAATTGAAGCAGTCTTTAATTTCACCATTCAAGTAAGACCCGCTCCTTTACATAATTACACGTGTCAATACACAACTAAATTTCAGCCCAATAGCAACTAAACTGTAGGCAAAATACGCAGGTTCAAGCCCAATGTGGTGTTAAGAGGGGAATTCAATTTTAATTCCCAAGACCAGCCTCTTTGACCACCCTAAATCATGGGGACTAAATGCGACACATGAAACATTGCATTATATTATCTGTGAAAGTGTGAAGACCAACACTGAAATAAGAACTATATTCAAAAAAGGAGATAATCCAATGTTCATTAGTCTTAATCACAGTTTCCAGGCTGTAAGCAGATACTGACAACTAACACTGTCAGAAATGTAAGCTTTGAAATAACTTTAAAAATTAATACACAGCATAATATCACTAACCTCTTTTGAAAAGTTACAGGACAGTCTATTTTACTTTTATCAAAACCTAACCTCTTCAAGAAACTGTCCAACAACAGACTATAAACATTCCACCAGCATACAATGATCAAAAAATTTGATAATTTTTCCCTTAACTCTAAATTCTTTATAATCTACGATATGGATTGGCAGATAATGATATTACACATATCACAGAAGTACATTACCAGTTTAATTTCAGATTTGGATATTTCTAATAACTATTTTTGCGATATTGCTTAAGATAATGATACAAAATAATTCGAAACACAGTTAAAGGATATTTGTATTACAATAAGCTCTTATATGTCAATACTCTAACAGCATCTTAAAACTATCAAGGTTCCATCAACTTATTGGCAATATTGAATCCAGAAAACTTGCTAAAAAGCTGAAAGAAACAACTGCCAAACACCAGGATTTGAGCCCAGTCCATGGTTTTGGTAAGGACAAAAAACATCATTGAGACACTTGTCATTTTGCTAGGCGTGTATACACTTAAGACAAACAACAAGTAAGAGTAAATACAATAAAGAAAAGGTCCCTTAAATAACATTATCATTATTCTACAAATATGATGAATGCAAGGCAGTAATATCAGAAAATTTGCAAGAATGTATGAAATCAACAGAATTAAGTGTGAAGAATGAAAAATCAAATATTCGAGCCTGTGATGGGGTGTTAGGGAGGGGATACAGCCTTAATTCCCCACTCCAATCTGTCTACATCAACCCCCTTATTGACACATAAAATGAACAGTTTTGTGCAAGAATGGTTTACTGGATAGACAAAGTAACGAGCATTTTTTATTTTTTTCTGTGGAAAAAAAAAAAAAAAAAAAAAAAAGTAGTTAAAATCAAACTGCCCTCATCGAGCCTGGTCATGAAGAAAATTATGTTAACAAACACAGAGATGTAGCGTGTTGTGACTTGTCAGATGTGAAGGGTTAATAACAGACCTAACAAATATCGAAGAATGCTCGGTGTAGATGTAGCCATAGCAAAAGAACTGTATGTGAAGGAAGACAAAACATCAAACAGTCCTGGACAGTCCTATTTAAGTCCAAAAGACCTTCAGCTACAGTATCATAATGGGCGGATGGTGCCATGCACCAACCTACTACACAGACGTAAGGTTCTATCTACAATTCTGATTAATTTTCTTTTTCTCTTTGAAGAGGTTTGTGATAAAACGATTGATGAGAGATGACAATTTAGAGCCAATGAAAAAAGTGGTTTGAAGCAGAAAATTTTTAGGCAAATTAAAAGAGTATAAAACTTAAATTTTTATCTGAAAAGAGTAAAGATTAGTGCAGTGGATGTCTCAACAATTTTGCAATGAACTGGACTTGGAGGAAGTCATTTAGAGGAATGCTGGTAGTGGTACATGTCACATGAGGACCCTGCACCGAAACAAGGCATGTACTGTAAAAAAGTTATCCTGAGAGGACCTTGCAATGTGAAAAGGTTTGAATAGGTCAAAAGTAAAATGATAAAGAGGCCGTTGCAAAGAGATTAAGTTGTCCAATGTCATAAATTATTAAGTAAGAACAAGAAATGAGACAAGGTTCAACATGGCTATTAAAAAATCAGAATCAAAGCAATGTCCGAGAGGGTGGATCAAAAGTATAGTCAAATAAAGGTAAATAAAAAAAATATAAAGAATGTGGAACAAATGCGTCATCCAAGAAAAAAAACAGACCTGTGGAAAGACTTGACTTCAGGAATATATATACATTTGCACCATGCATATGGTAATTAATATGCTGGTAAGTGCCTATAAAGTACCTCAGAAAATGAAGTCTTAATAGACGAAATTTATTATTTATAACTGTTCAACTGTCACAGATAATAAAAATATAAACAAAGAATATGGAACAAATATGTCATCCAAGAAAGAAAAATCGAACCTGTGTTCATATGGGAAGACAACACAGCTGGGATTGCAGGAATAATTCCAATATAAAGAGGATACTAGACTAGACGTGCTGGAATACTTAAAAAAGTGGCTAAAAAAGCTGGGCTTGAGGGAATAGTCAAACTGTGGTATGAAGCAATAAATTTGCTGGAATAAAGAAGAGGGAGGATACCACACTTGGAAATATGACTGGAATAATGGGATTAATAAAGATGAAGAATACAAATGGACTTGCAGGAATAATCTAAGATTATACATATAAGGACATAACCAAGAGGGAAGATTCCATAGTTAGTTAGTTTTCTTTTTAAGTGTGACACCAGGACAGGCAGAAACTGCCCTCATCATTAAAGGCCCGGGCACGAGAAAATACCAAGATGAAGGAAGAGAAAAAGGTTAAGGTCAAGGCAGAGATGAGGTAATGTCACACAAAGGAAAACGACAGACAGCAAAAACAGTCAAAGTACAGAGGACCCAGAGATATGGAGAACTAGGCCCTGAGATGATGATAGATATGCTTTTTGAAGGATGAAACGTCATACGAATTAGGACAGACAAAAGGAGGAAGAGTTCCAGAGTCTGGAGGTTGATGGGAAGAAGCAGTCGCTTGATGTAGTCCAAGGTAAAGAAGCAGAAAAGGATATCCTAAGTAGTCTTAAAGACTGATTTGAAGTACAGAAGCTCCCCTACTTACAAACAATCGAGTTATGAACATTCACAAATACAAACAAAAGACCCACCCATTATCTACCCACGCATTAATGTACTGTACTGTATTATTACATTACTATTACTGTATTGAAACTCGTTAATACTATATACGTTATGTTTCATGTAGTAGTAAAGTGTCTTTAGCTCAAGTGCTGTACAGTACCTTTTTTACCTAAACACCACTTACGAATAATTCTACTTATGAATGGACTTCTGGAATATAACATGTTTGTAAGTTGGGGAGTGTCTGTATATACAAGTATGATAAAAAATAAAATTACCACTCCAATCACTTCTAGAAGATGACAGACAAGATCCCCAACAACTTTGTTACCTAATTTCTAGCTCCTACAGGTTTGTGTCGACCCCATTGAAATGGAGTCTAATTGTGACACACAATAAAAATAATAAAATAAAAAATAGACTTGAAATGAATATTTATGATGCATCTGAGTAAGATACAGCATTTAGTGGTAAGTAGGCAAACAAAATTTTCTCACAAAATTTATAGGAAATATTTAAAGATAACCGAGACTAAAAGTTACAGAGCAGAGTTTAATTTACTATTCTGCTGTTTTATCTTGTAAATTTGAGTGTACTCTTAAAACAGAGGAAGAAAATAGTACTGTGTTTATCCATGAGTACAGTTGATATATTAAATACCTTGCTTGTAATCCCATCTGAGCCTCTTTGCCTACGTTTATATTTTGCAAGTTTTGAGTACATTAAACACACTTGTACATTAGTACGAGTATCATAGCTACTGTTCTTCCATTTGATATGTAATTTCCTTTATTTGGCATCTAAGGGTGAAGAAGCAAACTTAGAGCCTTTAGTAACATAACATGAGGACAGAGTTTGGTTTCTTTGTTTGATGTTTTATGTGTCTTCACTGAATTTAAAGCAATCATTTGGTACATTGTGGGGTTCAGGAAATTAGTTTGTTATTTAAGAGATCAATGAATCGAACATACTCAAGTTTCACCCATATAATATTACAACAATAACATGACTACTTCTTGTACAAGAATAAGAGAAAAACACACATATCATATATATATATATATATATATATATATATTATATATATATATATATATATTATATATATATATATATATATATATATATATCTTAATATTCAATACATAAAATGCAAATAAGTAAAAAAGTCTATATATGTGACAAGTTGTAAGCACAAGTACATCTAAACAAGTCACAAATCTAAAAAAAAATACAAAAATATCTGGTCTTTGCACTCACCTCCTTCTTATCCTTGGCTTGTGCCTTTTTGACATCAGCATCACTAAGGGCAAGAGGATCACTCTCTTCTATCATCTCAATATCACTGTCATCTTTCAGGACCTCCTTTTCAATCTTGATGTCGTCGTCATCGTCTGTGTACTTTCTCGGAGTTCTCCGCACCCTCAGTTGTCTGGTGGGCAACACCTCCTGAACCTCGTCGCTCTTCTCTTTTCTATTTTTCTTCCCTTTAACTACCGGCTGAACACTACCACTCTTGTTTCCTCCATCTTTCTTTGCCACATCTTTATCGGCTGTGGCGTTTTCCTTGTTCTCTTCATCTTTCTTTGAGTCCTCTTCCTTCTCTTCTGACTTCTTGGAGTCCTCCTTCTCTTCAGACTTTTCGGAGTCCTCGGTCTTTTCAGACTTCTCGGAGTCCTCGGTCTTTTCAGACTTCTCAGAGTCCTTGGTCTCTTCGGACTTCTCGGAGTCCTTGGTCTCTTCTGACTTCTCGGCATCCGAGGATTCCTTTTTCTTTTCAGAGTCTGTTTCCTGGCTATCACTCTTCTTATCACTATTTTCCACTACTTTTTCACCTTCTTCACTCTCGTTCACTTCGTTAGCACCGGACGAACCATCTACTTCCATGGGTTCGTCTTTTGTGTCATTCTCATTCATAGTATCACTATCCTCTGATTCTTTGGATTCTTTCAATTCCTCATCTTTGGGTTTTTCACTATCATTAACCTCACCTTCACTATTACCATCTTTGGATTCTTTGTCATCATTTCCTTCATGATTTTGCAACTCTGATTTATCAGTTTGGTGATCATCACTCGTCACCATCTTTTCGTCTGTCAATGCATGGTCCTCGGACATCTCAATGTCACCATTAAGCTGTACTTTTTCAGAGTCTCCATTCTGTAATTTCACTTCTTTATTGTCCTCCTTAACACCATTCATGACCTTCACTTTCTCACCATCTGAAATCACAAATAATTCTGTATTACTTCTGTAAGTTATAATGACAACAATTACAATAATATTTTCACAAGTTCATCTATTTATATTAAGGGCACTTAATGAATAATAAAAATCCTGTTTCATTAAATTAAAGATTACAAACTAATATTGGTGAGTGCCGTGGTGGAAACAGAAGTGTTCAACATGGGAGATAATGGGTCCAAGTTGGAGCCCAAGATGAGGTGATAGGAAGGGCATCCACCTTAATACCTCAGCTTCAATTCATCTGTGTCCACCTGCAAATGGGGACTAATAGTGAAACATTAAAAAAAATTACAAAACATTACAAAAGTTCAAGTGTCCATACCTATTGGCATGGCCTCCTCCATTGCTGTTGTGGTTCCTCCGTCCTCTGACATATTTACAAAATTTCTGAAAAAATGACAAAAAATGCATGAATATGCATGCTTGCTTTTTTAAAGAGTTTTCAAATTACAAAATTACAATTTCATTGCTTATTGAAGTATGTGTACACATACCACAAAAGTCTAACAAAGGATTGGAATCTAACACTCAATGGTAGTGTAACGATGTACTGTACACATATACCAGTTACTCTGTAGCGTAATATAAGAATACTCAACTCGGAAGGAAATGGGCCAGCATTCGAGCTCACAGTTCCCTAACTGCAATCTGTCTGTGTCCACCCCCAAATAAAGACTGATAGAGAAACATAAAAGTGATCCATAAAACATATCCGTTACAGTCTAAATAGAGTTGGATACTTCTCTTCAGACGATAGAGAAAATTATCAATGTATTCTTTAACTGTCTAATTACCACATTTTTCAGGATGTCTATGATAGACAAAATGAATCTGAATAATGGACATGATAAAGGTTGGGAGAATGTATTCATTCCTTCCTCTGGCAACTTGCATTCAGGATTCAGGTCTTCTTCTAGAGAAACAACAGTGGTATTTACATCTGGAACCTTGTGAGTACTGAGTTCAATTACCCTATTTTCTCCCATCTTATGAGACATTTGTTGCATTCCCTGTACATAAATCCGTCTATTCAAAGTACTAAAGTCCTTATATCAGTATTAAAATTCAAAAAATAACTGGTCCCACAAACTAATATCACCTCATTCTATGCCTCCCTTAACATTCTTCAAGGCGAGGATTCAAAGAGCAATTTTACTAGTGGACATCAAAAAAGCTGAAAATTGAAAAAGCTATCCATGAGTGTAAGAAAGTATGCACCTCACAACACATTCTTGTGGTATGCTATAGTTATCAACACCTCACACAACCACATATGCCATCAACACAACATACAAGAAAGCCTGGGATAGGCAATGGCCTTTCTTGGGGACTTAGGACTGTTTGGCCAGGCAGCATAACAAACAAAAACAACAACTCTGCCTAAGAATTAGAACTTATCTTGCATCTTGGAATCATGCGACTAATAAATCAGGGCTGAATAAGGATGAATGCTCTGATCGCTATAAATATAGTTCTACAGTATTACTATGATCTCCACTCTTTCTAAGCTTGAATCATTCATCAGTGATAGTTTTATAGCATTTTGAATTTTAAAATTTCATTCAGGCCGGGAACACTGCTCATATGACCTTTTTTCTAAAATTTAATAGTATCCCGTCTAGTTATATCTTATATTTTCTTCTGACTTATGGAAAAGGATAAAATAATAGCTGAATTCAATAAATACTTGAATAGTATTTAAATATAGATAGGAGTATGCATAGCAGAGGTGAAGGACTTTGAGTCGAAGACTGGTTCAAGAAAAATGGTTCCAGTTTTTGACTACTTCTTCCATCAGTAAAGAGGTGTGTAGATTAATGGGTAGTGTTGTGAGAGGTCCATTTCATTTCAATCATATTTTTTGGGTTTGTTTCGTGTCTCACTATTAGTCTCTATTTGGGGGTGAAAACAGACGGATTTAAACTGGGGAATTACGGTTGGATGCCCTTCCTATTGGCCCACTGTGAGCTAAAATGTGCGTCAAGTCACTTCGCGAGTTGAGCATTTTACCACTACGCTACTGCAGTCCCCGGCCTTTTTCATAGTAATTTGCGTTACATGATGGACGAGCATGTACGTTTTCAGTTTAAATGCCATAGTGAGAGCATTTCAGAATTACTTTAAGCAAGTCACAAAGTAAATTCCTTAGGGGAAGGGAATAAGGATTTGAACATGGTGTATATTTAAGACACAAACTGGACGAGCATATACGTTTTCAGTTTAAATGCCATAGTGAGAGCATTCCAGAATTACTTTAGGCAAGTCACAAAGTAAATTCCTTCAGGGAAGGGAATAAAGATCTGAACATGGCGTATATTTAAGACACAAACTGTTCACATACAGCATCAAATAATAAGGCAGCCCATCAGGGAAACAATATTTGCTAAGCATTGCTATATTTCAGGTCCCAACTCGAGCCTTGTTCTTGTGAAGGAGTCCAGTTAGGACCCGAAATAATAGCAATACATTTCATATTATGTTTCACTGATGGAATTCCATACTACAGAGTATATTACTCTCATCATTATGATTTTGAGAATGACAGGACTCATTATGAATAATAAAGCTATTATATCGGTATAAAAAAGTAACTGAAAATATTTTTTATTGCAGATGCCATGGGCAGAGGACGAAAGTTAACAGTCTCAAAATTCCCCTCCCTACATGTTGGTGTAAAATTTTTTATAAGAAAACTTAATTTTTGTATCTATCTAGTTTAGAACTGGAATGTATGGTACTACAATATAAATGCTATAGGGTTTATATTACTTCTCTCTATTTCTCAATACAGAGTTCATTCTCTTAATATTGCCTTGTGCTTAACTTGCTACTTTTTAGTCTTCTTAAATATTTTCTTGTTGCCAGGGCCCAATGAGGTCAGTTTTCTTTACTAATACTAGTGTCACTCATTGGGAAAAAAGTATACAAAGCACTAGTTCGCATTCACGCACGCCCCAATCCACCTTGTAAATAGATGTATAGAAAGTAAAGTTCTCTAAAACTTTGCGTTGGGTTTTCCCACGTCGTAACAGAAAAAAGCTGATGGGAAAAATCACGGCCCAAGAAGGTGAAAAACCTTTTTGATAAACACACTTTCTATCAGGCAATGTGAATGAAAAATTAAAATATTACAGGAGAAATAATAATTTATAATGGTACCCCAAAAAAGTAAGTATAAAGTATATAAGAACAAAAACTTATGAAATATTTACATACTGTATATGTATTCATTACTCTCTCTCTCTCTCTCTCTCTCTCTCCACTAAAACTATTTTCCATATCCAAGTAAATAATATTTCTCTCTCTAAAACAACACTCAAATTCTTGTTTCCATTTCCGAGTAAATATTATCAATATTTCAATATATTAATTTTGCAAACAATAAATGTAAACAAGGTTATATGCATTCTAAAACATACACACTGGAGAGTCACATTCAATGCAAAACATGCAATTAAATACCCGTCAGTTTTTAAAATTGTGTAGAGGACCTGATTACTACATAATGAATGTTTTGCATATATTGAGTAAATGACAAACAAAGATTCTCTTTTATATGATTTACCATTTTTATGTCATTATCATTCCCTATTCGAATGGGAGTGGATACAGACAAGCTGAGGCTGGGAAATAAGTCTGAAGGCCCTTCCTAATGCCCCGTGGTGGGCTCGAACATGGATCTGTCACTTACCGAGCTGAGTGTTCTTTCTCGTATACCGTTAAATATAAAAATAAAAAATGCACTGTGACATTTCAAAACAGGGATAATTACTATGAAATGTCTGCGGATTAGGCATTTCGTCCTTATCGAAGCCAGGACTCATGAAGATACTATTCCACCAATTCCTCACACTTCTATTGGTGTGCTGGATGAGCTTGCTGAGTTAATGAGGGCCACCATATATATAGCTATGATGTTTTAGCATTTACGCATTTACAAATGATCACATATTCTATCTTTTCATCAAAATACTCAATTCTGTCAAAAAAATTCCCTAAATATGGTATGTATTCATCATCTATACGAAGTGCAGTTACATTTAAGAGAGCTTTATTAAGAAATGATTTTTCGCAGTAATAATGTCTGTCACGGGTTAACCTGTACTGTATATGGATGGTGTAATGACCGAAGTACATCTTGAGGATCAGAACAATAGGATCTTGTGAAGAGTAACTGCAAGACGCTCTAGGATTATTCATATTTAACAAGGCAAGTCACCTAACCTAACAATTTATGGTGTTATTTATTCTTACATGGGGTTCTTAAGGTTACTCATCTTTACAATATCTAAAGAATATAATTACTGTTTCACAGGTGGTATTGCCCTAATAACATATTCAGAAATAAGGTTAGCCAGATTAGAATGATGGGCAACAAGGTATTATGCATCAATAATTAAATAGTATTATAATTCATGATTAGAGTATAAATATACTCTCTTCCACATCAATGAAAAACATAGGATCACAGATAATATGAACACTTAATAGTACCTATTTGAAGTTAACATATTTCAAGCTAATATATAATGCCATTTAATAGGAACAGCAATGGCACAGTGGTTTAAGTGCTTGTTTTGGGAGGTGACAAAACCAAGTTCAAGCTCTCAATGGGGCTTTAGGAAGAGTATCCCGCCTTAATTCCCTAACTCCAGTCTGTCTACGTCCACCCCCTTTGAAAAAAAAAAAAAAACTGTACCACATATTGTTTCATGAGAGCGTATTCGGAGCTTCAAAAACTATTGTTCATTTTTTTCTGAAAATGTGGTTCATATGCTTAAGTATTTATTTTATAATCATTAGCCCTTAGAGTACAAGCTCTAAATTTATTACAATGCCAACACACAAATTATTAACGCAAGTACTGTAATATTCCAACAATATAAAGTACTGTATATTCTTAATCTCCCATAGCTTGGGTTTATATAAAGGGTTTCTTTGACAAGGTGTTTTTCCATTTTTATAATTAGCCTAAGGAGAGAAGCAGTGCTTATACTAAGAAACAAACTTCAAACAGTGAATCGAGAATGCAGAATTGTATACATTGTTACCAAATTTAAGTAACTAGTGATGAGCTCTCTCTCTCTCTTTCTCTCTCTCTCTCTCTCTCTCTCTCTCTCTCTCTCATATATATATATATATATATATATATATATATATATATATATATATATATATATATATATATATATATACCTTGGCTGTTTCCCCCTTAAATTGGGGGGTAGCCGACATCAAAAAAGGAAGACAGTTTGGGGAGAAGTTATTCTCCCCTTTACTCCCCCTCTTCTTTGACGTCTCACAGGAGGTTGGTACAAGGGGGGGGATTCCTAGTCCCCCCGCCCCGTCCACTTTATATATACCCGGTATATATATATATATATATATATATATTATATTATATATATATAAATATATTAAATATATATAATATATATATATATATAATTATATGTTACTAAGTACTTCGCATAAAAACATCAGAACTTGAAAAAAAAATCTCATTGTCATTATTTTACTTCCTATATTATGAACTTAAAAGACTTCTATAAATATAATCACCAGATTTCTTAATATACCATAAAACCCTAATACTATGTGTGAGATTTTCCATTATTACTTAAAAATACAAACGTAACTTTGCACGATTATTTTCCAGATCTGTCACAATGGCCCCACACAGTGACCTAAACACATTATTTAATTAGGTCAGGAGTATTAGCTCACTATAAAACTGAATATTCATTTTATTTCATAAGCAGAAACAACCGAGAATTCCAAACTCGTATCCCTTGTGCCGTAAGAGGCAACTAACAGAGATAGGAAAAAGGGGTTCGGCACAATCATCATCCCTTGACTTTTATCTTTTTTTTTTTGCCACAAAACTGGCTAATGAGACACGTATGGGCAAAATTTGAAGAAGCCCTGACACCTCAAGTCTTTAATTACAACTATGGCCACCGCTCACACTCATCAAGACACGAGTTCTTAAATAAAAAAACTAAAATTTATTCAAGACGTGAAACAATACATGTCAAATGACACAAGTGCTCTACCAAGACCCGTCAAAGGATACACAACCCTAACCACTCCAGAGTTAATAGGAATGTGACTAAATACCGCAAAAGGTATTGCACTTGACAGCATGTAAACATGAATGAACCACCGGGGTTACAGACCTTGAAATAGTATTGTGAGTACGACCAGCTGATCATTCACGATGAACACCCAACATTATGACCTAAAGCCGTATCTTGTCTTTAATGACTAGTTCCCCTCCTGATTCTTAGCAACACAGGCTTGCACTTGATACGTACATATGCACACACTCTTAAACCCGAATCACAATTTTCAATTCGAAACTTCAATGATATTCGAAACAGGTATATTTGACCTTGACAGTGAAAAAAACTGTAGTTTATATGTTTTTGTAACTATGATAATAAGTTTTTGCTTTATTCGGTCAAATAAGTTATTAATATGTGTACCTCCATCTATTGAAAGCAAATTTAAACACTTAAGTGGAAAGTTACTTCAATATCCATCAATATATTTCAGAGAGCGAGAGAAAAAAAAAATAGTTTTTCATGATATCACAATTTGTAAAAAAAAAAAAAAAAAAAATTACACAAACCCAAGCTAAAATAAAGTCGATGCTTATGACCACCACCCCAAAATGCTGATAGAAAATGCAGATACATATTACCAAGAATCTCTTAGGAACTCCAGGCAACACGTTTTTGGAAAGGCAACACAAGTAAATAGAAAAAAAAAAATAGGGAGGTTGTATTTCAAAGATCCTGCATGAAAACATCTATCGTATACATAATAATGGCATACTCACTCGAGTTTATGAGTTGAACGAAGTACATTTTTTTCTTATTACCTTGTGGGGAATATTTTACGCCAACAAAATATATCCAAGCTCATGAAGACTGTTGCACCATTGACGCAACACATATAATGGTATACTCACTAAGCATTTGGGTTGACAAGGGTTATCTTTTTTCATCCAAACAGGGAGAGGCCAGGATAAGCACTATGTTCTAGCTAATACAGGTATTCTACCATACAAGGTCAAAGATAAAAAAAAAAAATTTCAGATCACCTGGCTGCTATGCCCACAGCACTTGTTGCATTTACATCAGATTCACACAGGTAAACTCTAATAGAAATACAAGACTATCAATGACGCAATACAACTCCATTCATGCATCTCTACACACTGTGACAAGATAATGTGTTTCTGCATAATAATAATGATGATAATAATAATAATAATAATAGATTATATATATATATATATATATATATATATATATATATATATATATATATATATATATATATATATATATATATATATATATATTTCTGCTTTGTAATAATAATAATGATTATAATAATAAATTCTCACACGAAATGTCATATGCAATCATATATAGCTGAAACAACAGGGTAGTCACAAAATGCAACAAAAACCCGAGAGCAATGCTTCAACGTATTCTGCAAAATAGTAGAGTAATAATAATAATAATAACAATAATAATAATAATAATAATAATAATAATAATAATTGTATTTACGGTTTTGTTATTAAGGCCGTATATTCATTAATAATAATAATAATTATTATTATAATAAAAGCAAAAACCACTCCCTCCCCCTCCCACCCATCCAAGAATATTATGAGTGCATTAAAAAGTCTTCGTATCACACACACACACACACTCGCACTCTCTCACCTATGAAAAATCCCTCTCCTTCCTTCACACACGCCGTGTACGTCCGTAGCTGTGTACACCCAACAGACGTGCATGAAAAAGCGAGGGAGAGAGAAAGAGGGAGATAGTGAGTTAAGGGAGGGAGAAAGAAAGAACTAAAAACTCCCTCTCCACCAACCCCAACCCTAAGAATCCCCTCCCGTCACCCCACTCCATGTATGTTTGCGCGCGTACATGCGTCTGTGTGCGTGGTGGTGTGTGTACAACTTATGCGTCCCCCTGTATTCCCCCCTTAAATTCTCCCTCCCTCTCTCTCTCTCTCTCACACACACACACTCCCTCTCTCTCTCTCCGAACCTCCTCCACGTACTCCCCTACCCTCCCTGCCGCGCTCTTGGAGCTTTGTTCCACGAAGCATTAAAGGCATAACCCACATGGCCACGACTCTACTCCCCCCTCCACCCCAAATAATAAAGGTTCAAGTCCCACCAAAATCCAATACCAATTATGAATTCCAACTAAAGTGAAGGAAAATAACGAGTATTAAACCCACGATAAAGTTTCCAATGGATAAATGAGGTAAAGATAAGAATAAGCTGGGCTATATTCTCTTCCCCACCTCCGCTCCAACAGTTGTGGCTTACGCCCCTGTATTACCCCGGCGCCCTCTACTCCTCCACCGGCGGGGTGACTCTACCCAATGGGTTTTTCAATATTTCACAAAATTCAACTTCTCCAGCTTCACATCTCGCACTTTAAAACACATTCCACGATGAAATACTCAAAGAAACACCATAGAAAGGTTCCGAAGTCGGTCCCCTTTCTCAATGCTTTCAAAGTTGCGCGCTTAAAATCCTCCTGCTGGTGCAGATCTGTCACATTTCACAAACTTTCACAATTACGGAACAAGAGACACACCTGAGACGATTTCACTTATATAAGCACTTCGGGAGACACTTCCTGTGGCACTGTGAGGCATCCAAAGACACAATTAATCCAAAAAGCCGAAGATATCAAGAAAAAATAAGAGAGCCATTCGAGGAGCCTGCCTTCACAAGCTCGCAATATGGCGGAGACTGGTCACGTGACGGAAAACAGTGACGTCACTTTATATCAGCCAATCAAAGATAGTTTCCTACGTCACGTGACCAATAGTGCCTCTTCGACCAATCAGCTTTCAGGGATGCCGACTTATATGCCCCTATTCCTTTAAATGCTTCATCCCCTTCCCCCGTTATGGATAGGTAACCCCCAACCCCTACCCTTCAGTGCCTTCTGCAGGAGATTTTTTTTATTTACCTCAGATTGATATTGTGACCTCTTACTACAGATCTTTGACCTCGTTCTTCATTGACCTCCATCATGATCGTGCACTGAACTAGTGGTTCCCTTAGACGTACAGAAGTGACCTCACAACTTCAGAAATCCACTTAAAACCACTCTCACCGTCTATTATAACAGATGACCTCTGTAAATGAGTTTTCCAAATGAATACAAAACTTCCTTCGGTTCCTGCTTAGCGACTCTCAAAGGTTTGGCCTTTTGAACTACGTCATCGGAAGCTCCCCGACAAGTTTCCTCGTGGCGAGACGGGTTATGTCACTCTTTCAGTGGAATCTCAGGTCAGTATATTCCTTTAAGGAAATCTTAACGCGGCTCAAACAACTCTTGATGTCGAACCGTCTTAAAGATCTTATTAATAAATACGGGAGGGCGTGAATAATTGTGACCCGACTTTATACAAAATATTAAATCATATATACAATTGATTTGAAAATAACCTAACCGAAAAATTAGTACCTATAATTATTTCAGGTACCCATTTTTTCATGAGCAAGATATGTAAAATAGTATTTCGTGGATTTAATATTCATCATATTGCATGATATCCACATATGATTGAAATTACAATGGTGTATGGAAGGAAAATGTTGGTGTTATGCTCATAAGAATATTTTTTCTATATAGATATTAAGGTGTCTTGGAAGAGAGAGAAAGAGAGATTAATGGCAGAAAGGAATTGGGATGTAGAGTGAGAGTTAGAGGGATGTGGTAACCTAGGAGGGAGGGAGGGATGGTAACGGAGGGAGATGGATAAATTGAGGGAGGAAGAGAGGAATGAGAGAGAGAGAGAGAGAGAGAGAGAGAGAGAGAGAGAGACGTGGAAGAAGGAAGGGAGCGAGAGGGACGCGAAGGGAGAAGGGAGTGAGAAAAGAAGGGGGACGCTGAAGGGAGGGGGGATTGGAAGGAGGGAGACATACATACAAAGGGAGATAGATAAATAGATAAAGAGTGAGTGAGTGAGAGAGAGTGTGGCGAAGGCTAGAGAGAGAGGGAGAGAGAGATTGGAGAGAGTGTGTGTGTGTGTGTGTGTGCGTGTTAGTATGTGTTAGAGCGAATGTTGATACAGAGTGAGCGAGGAGAGAGACAGAGAGTGAGCGAGAAGAGAGAGAGAGAGAGAGGGTGGGGGGAGGGAGTTACTATGAACGGAAAAGAACGAGAGAGAATATAAACACAGGTATTAAAGAGAACAAAACTCAAAAAAGAAAAAATATACATCCATTTTTTTCACATATTATTGACATGAAAAAATAACTTTTCTTCCTTATTTCAAGGAGAAAGTGAAAAAAAAATGACGATTTTAAGTAGCCATACTATATATGAATACGAGAAAAAAAACTTAGTATTAGAAAAATCGTAAGTTTTTCAAGTTTAGCAGAAACAAAACAATAATAAAATGCGAGGTCATGATAAGGTATATTAATAATTAAATAATCTAAATGTTGAAGAATAAATATCCATAGGAATTTGTTATCGTCACAAGTATAATTGTGATAAGGGAGAGAGAGAGAGAGAGAGAGAGAGAGAGAGAGAGAGAGAGAGAGAGAGAGAGAGAGAGAGAGAGAGAGCACCTAAACACTTAGAAAGAACTAAAGTGTCCATCCCTTCACACAGTATATTGTCAAAAACATAATATATTTGAAAATTAGGTCAAACTGTAAGAATGATTAGGTATGACCATATCTGTTAAAAATCTTCATCATTTGGGGACACGGATTACCTTAGTGAGGCCTTGCAATATACGTGTCACTCTTGCTTCCTACCGCTACCTCTGAAATTCAGAACTTATGCTCTAGATATCTTATTCAGCATTCCAGTCTGTGAGAGTACTGCTCAATCGACTGGGTTATATATATATATATATATATATATATATATATATATATATATATATATATATATATATATATACATACACACACACACACACATATACACACACACACACACACACACACACACACACACACACACACATACATATATATATATATATATATATATATATATATATATATATATATATATATATATATATTTATATATTAGTCACCGTGGCTCAAGCGGTAGCGTCCGCAACTCTGAGGCGTCAGCTCGAGGGTTCGCGCCCCGTCAGGGTCTGAGGTTAGCAAGGGCATGCACTCAGGGTAAGGATTACATCTGCCAAAACAAGTCCTTCGCAAGAAGGCAATTGTCCTAGCCCTTGGTAGAAAAGGGAGTCCGTGACGCAAAACCGGAATATATATATATATATATATATATATATATATATATATATATATATATATATATATATATATATATATATATAGAGAGAGAGAGAGAGAGAGAGAGAGAGAGAGAGAGAGAGAGAGAGAGAGAGCACATTGACCCAGTGGGATAGGGTTAGTTGGTAACACTAAACAGTCTAAAACATAAAAGAAAGATGAATAGATAAACAGAGAGAGAGAGAGAGAGAGGAGAGAGAGAGAGAGAGAGAGATGATGATGCGTTCAAGAATCTCCTTTGAACGTGGATTACTTCGTTGAAACACTCCTCTGTAATCCTGCTTTTTCAGTATTTACGTTTTAGGTGTGTATAAGCCTGACTAGTTAATTAAATAGTTTTCGGGTCAATGAAAGACACTTAAAGCTAACATTGACATCATTGCAATCAATATATAATAAGATATAGACATACAAAAAGACATCTTATTTTTTATGAAATGGCACAATGCATATATGCTGAAATAAAAAGACAGAAATTTGAATATGATCCTGAAACACATCATTGCTTTTTATTGAGAAATAAAAAGCAAAATACATGACAGCTATTAAAACATATATTAACATATAAAATGAAAAGGAATGAAAAGATAACTTACGAATTAAATTTGAGTGAGCCACCATTTCACGTAAAATTTAACACTGCATAATTTAAAGGTGAGCTTTTCATATTTAGTTATCGTTTCAGCGCAAGTATCATAATCATCCTTATCTAGAAGCAATCCGGACAAAATGCATAAAATACACTACTACTACTACTACTAATACTACTACTACTACTACTACTACTACTACATAATAATAATAATAATAATAATAATAATAATAATAATAATAATAATAATAATAATAATTTATATTAGAGACAGGAGAATTTTCTAACACTCGACAAATAGTAATCTAACTTATTCATTGAAATAATGAACAAACAAGATTTGCATTTTGTCTTTTTTTACACTATCCCTTCCCTAGATTTTTATACGTATCTAAATTGGAATAAATCGTATATTAGAACCATCTTTAATACAATAATACTTTTCTACAACTACTCATTACAAACTGCAATCTCAAATATAGAGATTATATCACCAGGTTTGGCTAGATTTGGCTAGAGCATCACACATGCATGCCTAAATTTCAGTTTGTCATCAAAATGCTGCATTATTTAACTAGTGATAGGATTTAATTATACCATTGTAGTAACTGGGAAAGTAAACAAGTTGTTTATTTCCAGTAAATGTTTTGGTTCGCCTATAATAATGTATTGTACTTCGCCTCCTATATATTAAGAAATTGCAAGAAGTATAATTTCTGGGAACCTCGTTTTACACTTTTGGAGTTGGGTATCTAACTTTGCGTTACTGATGTGTTATTGGATTTCCCTGTCTTAAATGTCTACCACATTTAAGGAATGTTATTTCTCTGGTTTTGTTTAATAGGTCCTATGTATATGTACTAATATTTGCTAACCTTGGTGTCTAGGAAATTGTTGATATTTCGGTTTTTCCTGGTAAATCTGTACCTAACCTATTCCTCGGCACCTAAACCATTTAAGTCTGCGGTACCATATGGTAATTTAAATATTTCTAAGCTAGGCTGTTAATTTATGAGATGTATAATTACATAAGTTTTCCCTTAATAAGTTTTCCCTTGGGGGTTATAACATATTTAGTGACGAGGGTGGGATGGTCGTTTGCCTGTCCTAAACTTTCCTATTATAATCTACCTTGTCCTAAAGGTTGGCCAGGCCATCTACCTATTAATCTAGCCCTATTAATATTTACTTTGCATCTCGGTCTGTTATCCTAAGCCTATGTATTTCAAAACTCGAAATTTTCTAGTGAATTTGCACCACATTTTTTTTTTTTTTTTTTTTGGGGGGGGTGATGTTTGGTAAGTCAGTATGGCAGTGATAGGAACTATTGGAGAGTTTAAAGCAGTAGATGAGGATTTTGAAAGTTATTCTACTAGTGGAATTGTTTTTTTTAAGGAAAATTCTGTTCAAGACGAGAGGAAAGATTGCACTTTCTTAACCGCATTTCTGCCCACAGGTCGTGGTCATTTATGAGAAATTTAAATTTTATAGTCGCAAGCAGGAGGCAGGTGAGAGTACAGTGTATCCAAATATATGCCAGGTATTAAAGCTTGTGCTAGGACTTGTGAATTTGGTTCTAATTTATATGATATGCTTCGTAACCGTTTTGTGATGGGGTTAAGGGATGAAGCAACCCAGAGAGCTTTATTAACTATAAAGAACCTGACATTTACCATTGCTGTTGAAATAGCTTCGTCTAGAGAGGCTGCGGCACAGGATGTTAAAGCTTTTGGTGGTTCTTCCAGTGATTCTTAGTCTGTACATAGTATTAAGAGTAAATCGCAAAATACTGGTACTACTAATTTTGGTGATTCTAGACTCAATAATCATAGAAGAATGAAATTCAGCACTCCTAATCAGTCTAGTAAGACTAATTCTTCTATTAAGCCTAATAAGTCATGTTCAGGATGAGTTAAGGAACACTGGAGGCGGGACTGCCCTTTTAAAAAAGCAAAGTGTGTAGTTGTTGTTGTTCCGGTTTTACGTCACAGACTACCTTTTCAACCAAGGGCCAGGACGGTTGCCTTCTTGCGAAGGACTTGTTTTGGCAGGTGTAATCGTTACCCTGAGTGCATGCCCTTGCTAACCTCAGACCGTGACAGGGCGCGAACCCTCGACCTGACGCCTCAGAGTCGCGGACGCTACCGGTCGAGACACGGTGACTACTAAAAAAGCAAAGTGTCATAAGTGTAAAAGTGTTAGCCACACAACCACTGTGTGTTTCTCTAAATATAAGCAGATTACCGTAGTCTTGGAACAGACAGAGGCAATTGTCAAGTATTGGTGGTATCAGAGCCAATGCAGAAAATATCTTTTCCTCTGAAGACACTCACAGTATAAGTCCCTATACAGTAGAATTCAATGCTGACGGTGTTAAAGTTCCTTTTGAGCTAGATACTGGTGCTGCCAGGACTGTTATGTCAAAATCGGTTTTTGAGAAAACTTTTTCTAATTCTTCCAATTTAAAATTTTCTAATGCTGTACTAAAGAAGTATGGTGGCAGACATATACCTGTCGTGGTGAGGCAACTGTATAAGTGTCATTAGACTATAAATATAACGCAAAAGAGGTGTCATCGATCGTAGTAGACGAAAATGGTCCTACCCTAGTTGGTTGTGATTGGATTAAATCTGTAGGTATTTCTGTGGATGAAGTAGTCCCTCCTAACTCTAAGTTACATATTCATAATGTAGTTGATGCCACAGAAAATTTTTTTCTGAGTGAGTTTCCAGATTCTTTTGTGAATCGTCAGTTGGTAATCTGAAAGGGGTAGAAATAAGTATTGAGATATCTCCTGAGGTTCTTCCTAAATATTGTAATGCTAGAACGGTTCCCCATGCTTTAAGGGAAAAGGTTGATATCGAACTAGATAGACTTTTGAAAGAGGACATTATTGAGCCTGTGAAATATTCTGTGTGGGATACTCCAGTAGTTCCAGTACTGAAACCTAATAAAACAGTCCGACTATGTGCTGATTATTGTCTCACCTGTAATAAAGCCCTAATTTTGGATAAGTATTCCTTGCCTATGTTAGAAGAATTGCTACGATCTATTTCTGCAGGTAAATATTTCTCGAAGTTGGACATGTCACAAGCATATATGCAACTGAGTTTGGATGATGAATCTTAAGATTTGACTGTTATTAACACACATCATGGGTTATTTAGGTATAACAGGTTGTGTTTTGGTATTGTCTCTGCTCCAGGTATTTTTCAGCAAACTATGGAGTCTGTACTTGGTAGGATTCTGGGAGTGGCTATTTTTCTAGATGGTATCTTAGTTTCTGGAAAGAGTAAAGACGAACATGTAGCAAAAGTCAGATTGGTTCTGCAGAAATTAATTGATGAAGGATATAAGCTAAGTATGGATAAATGCACTTGGTTGACTCAGGAAGTAGAGTATCAAGGGTACAAGGTAGATGCATCAGGTAGTCATCCTACTGATAAAATGCTAGAAGCTGTTAAGAATACCCCTAGTCCTAAAATTGTAACACTTCTGGAAACGTACCTTGGCCTACTAAATGTTTATATGAAATTTTTCCCTAAAGCTACCACTTTCTTAGAACCCCTAAATAAGTTATTACGAGACAGTGAAAAGTGGATTTGGGGTAAAGAACAGCAAGGTGCGTTTGAGAAATCTAAGGAAATTCTACTGAGTTCTACATTGTTAGTGCATTTTGACTCCTCATTACCTATAACTGTATCTGCCGACAGTAGTTCCTACGGAATTGGTGCTGTGCTATCTCATCGTATTGATGGTGTAGAGAGACCTGTATATTTTGTCCCGATGACTCTGACTGAAACTGAGCAACGTTATTCTCAGCTTGAATGAGAAGAGTTGGCTTTAGTATTGCGGTTAAGAGATTTAATTTCTATTTATGGGGGCAAGAGTTTAAACTAGTCACAGATCATAAACCCCTACTTGGTTTATTTCAAGCTAATAAATGTATCCCTACGATGGCTTCAGGAAGAATACAGCGATGGGCATTAATTATGCAAGCATATCAATTCAATTTAGTACATTGCTCTGGCAAGTTTTTAGGTAGTGCTGACATGCTGAGTAGATTACCTTTAACCTGCATGAATGAGAGTGTTTTTATACCTGCTGAATGGATAGATACTGTTGACTTTATGAATAATACACCTGTGACTGCTAAACAAATATCTACATGCACTAAGTGTGACTCTGTGTTGTCTAGAGTATTGCAGTATTGTTATATTGGTTGCCTAACAAAGTTGAGAGTGCACTTATACAATTTAAGAATAGGTTGACAGAGTTGTCGACTCAGTGTGATTGTAATCCTATGGGTACATAGAGTTGTTATCCCTGCTAGAGCTAGAGAAATTTTACTTATGGAGTTACATGCTGAGCACATGGGTGCATCTAATATGAAATATTTGGCTAGGGCCTATTTTTGGTGGCCAGGGATAGATGGTAAGGAAGAATCTTTAGTAAAGACCTGTACTACATGTCTAGAAATTCGTAGTTCTCCTAAGAAAAGCCCTCTTCACCCTTGGGAATGGCCATCAGTTTCATGTCATCGCATTCATGTGGACTATGCAGGTCCAATTCATGGTACTCATTATTTGATTATTGTTGATGCACATTCTAAGTGGGTAGAGATATTCCCGACTAATACTATAACTTCTACTGCTACTGTAAACCTACTGCATTCATGTTTTGGTAGATTGGGATTGCCATTTGTGCTGTGAGTGATAATTACTTCACTAGCAGTGAGTTTCAGAGTTTTTATTGAGCTGAATGGAATTTGTCATGTAGACTTGCACCTTTTCATCCTTTTACGAATGGGATGGCAGAAAACATGGTGCATACTTTCAAGTCCGCTTTGCTTCCTGCTAAAGGGGAGGAAGTGAAAGTTAACCTTGACAAATCTTTATTCATGTATAGGCTAACTCCTCACACTACAACAGGTTAGTCACCTTCTGAGTTATTACTTGGTCGTCGAATACGTTCAGTGTGTGATTTACTAAGACCTGGGAGAAACTTTCCTGCAGAAAGTGTTGAAGCAACAGCAGAAGCAACTACATGACCCTAAGTTTCCTAGATCATAGGAACTATCTTCAGATCATCCAGTCATGATACGTAATTATGCTCACGGAGCTAAGTGGATTCCTGCTACTATTAGATCTAGAACAGGTCCTTTATCTTATAAGGTATCTACAAAAGAAGGACAAGTAATGAAGCATCATCAAGATCAGATTTGGAAGGTGATCTACCTAGCCCTGAGAGAGTATCAAGTCCTGAGAAATTGGTGGTCGAACCTAGTACACCTCCGGTACCCAAGTCTCTGGTTGTACGTAGATCTAGCAGAGTTTCACGTACTCTGGTACGTCTTGACTTGTACAAGAGGGGTGTAGTAACTTGGAAAGTAAACAAGTTATTTTTTTCCAGTAAATGTTTTAGTTTTCTATAATAAAGTATTGTACCTCATCTCCTATATATTAAGAAATTGTAAGGAGAAGTATGATTTCTGGGAACCTCGTCTTATATGTTCGGAGTTGGGTGCTTAATTTTGTGTTACTGATGTGTTATTGGATTTCCTGGTCTTAAATATCTACTACATTTAAGAGAAGTTATTTCTCTGGTTTTGTTTAATAGGGCCTATTTATATGTACTAATATTTACTAACCGTGGTGTTTGGGAATTTGTTGTTGTTTTGGATATTCCAGGTAAATCTGTACTTAACCTATTCAACGGCACCTAACCATATTTTCTACGGTACCATTTGGTAAGTTGGATATTTGAAACCAAAACATATATTAGATAAATTATTTAAGAATATATCCTTTTTTCTTATTTCTCAAATAATAATGACATAAAATGGCAAACAACAACGATATCATTAATGAAAAAAATTGAAAGCTTAAACGTCAGTTGATGCTCTCAAAATTTCATTTATGTGTCTATAGCAAAATAACAACATATCAGATTACATAATAAAATAATTTTTACGTAACTGCCATTAATAATCCATTATATACATTTATATTTCACTTATTAAGTTTGACGCAAAGAAGGATGTCTACATATTTTGACGCATACAATGTTAGCAGTCTGTTCTAACCTGGCTGGTAATAAAGCCACAGGTTAGGTTTGGCTAGGTTAGGATAATTTAAGTCGTTAGGTTAAAGTTTCTCCTTCGATATATTTACCGGTGACCTTTTTTTAGGCTGGATTCCATTAAGAGAAGCCAGTGAAAGCCACCCATCTGGTTTTTTATTTGATAGCATATTATAAGAGGTCTTCATTAAGAAATTGTAATATAGAACACGTAAACGAGATCTGTTCCTGTGCAAATCTACTTCGCAGTGCATAGAAATCTTCGTAACTACGGCTGTAATCCTACAGAACCCATTGGGATTCTGTAAAGTGCATTGGAAAGTTGGGTTTTTCTTTTGCTTTACCAGTTCTGAAATTGGGTAGCAAAGTGTAGAAGACTCACTGAAAATGGAGTGTTATTCAGAAGCAGCTAGGTCAAATATAGAGGTATATGGACTTTAAAAATTTTGTGTGTAAGACTGATTCGCTAATAGCTTTCAGCACAAGGAAAATTTATTAAGAAATGGTACCAATATCATCACATTAGCTTCGAAGTATTGGATTCAGCCAGTTGAATGCTCATAGTTCGAATTAGATAGCATTAAGGTACGAATATGGTCATATTATCATATGACCATAACCCAGTCTATGATGTAACACATCACCTCATACAATCAAACTCATAATGAAACTCTGCACTGGTCACAATCACATATGCCAACAAAACAACATACAGTCCCTGAGAGCTCTGTAGGAAATCCTGGGATAGGCAGTGACTTTCTTTAGGAACTCTGGGCTGTTCAGCGAGACAGCCCAGGGAACGTCAGTAATTACAGGAACCATAAGCCATGTTAAATTGGGAAAAATCCTATTGTGTTATGTATTTACAGTTAGATAAATATTCAGGTACGATTTTACTTTTCTTTGTATAGGTCAGTATGCAGTATGGGGTTAAGATTTGTTTTATGCACCCCACCACAACTCTTATTTATACCACATCAAAGAGTAATTTTTCAAAATACTATTTTTTATGCCACAATAACTAGTAAGTCTTTGAGATATACTGTATCTCTAAAACTCACATCACCCACTCATGGAAAGCTGTTATTGGTAAAATCCTGCAAATGCTTTTATAGTTAATTATTTAAAATTACCAAAATCAGAGAGGGGCTTTTGTACCTGAGAGACGAGACCAACACTGCCAATTCGCAAGTGAGCCACACTGCTGTTTAAACATCCAAATTGAGGCTCATAGCTAACCAACCATACCTAACCTACCCTAACCTAGGTTAGGTTAGAGGGTAAGTTATGTGCCTTAATAGGGTAAATTTGTGTGTATTCAGCAGCATGGCTCATTTTAGAATTTGTGGTGTCGATCTGATCTTTTAGGTATACAATGGCCACTCCCTGGTTTTATTTATTTCTAAGAATGAACCATAATTTTACTTGGGCGATTTTTATCAAAGTTCTAGTTTTTCAGGAGTGGGTGATGTGAGTCTTAGATACATATGTCAAAGAATTACTAATATGAGGCATAACTATGAGTTATGGAGGGGTTCATAAAACGTATCTTAACTCAGTATTGTATATAAAGATGTTTTGTGTATTAATAATTGGGTTTTACTTTATTAGCATGTTTCAGTTTATACCTTCTGTCAAAGTGGCGTGGTACCACAAGTTTAAACATTGTGAAGTCAGCAGTCAAGAATGATTTAATGAGAATTTAGTGGAATTAGCCTTAAAACTCCCAACTATTGAAATTGAAAGTTAAAACAGTGATTTAAGCTAATACTCCTTTTTTAATAACTCATACATAATTTAATAGTTCCCATTAGTAATTCATGTCTCCAGACAAATGCTTACACCACACGTAACAAGTAAGTAAGAATCACAAAATATCTGTATTATAGTTAGGTAAGGGTAGGTGAGGTAATTAGTTATAGGTTGTCAGAGTAAGAAAGTATATGTGCATACTTAGGATTTATGTAAAATCTAGGTTCTACCACAAAATGCAATACAATATAAATATGTGTGCATAGGTGCTATCAGACCAGCCATACCATTGTAGAATGCAGATGACATTTCTTTTGGGTAAGTTATATGATGGGTATATTTTCTTTTGAGCATAGGTAATGCCAGAGTAAGAGAATTGTTGTTAATGTTGTTTGTTGTTATCCCAATTTAAATAGAGGTGGACACTAGAGAAAGAAGGTATGGGTTCATGATATGTTCATAGGTGGTAGGAAACCTAACTTTACTATACTGTAGTAGAGTACAGATGTTTTATGCATTCATATTGAGAATTTCTATTATGAGCTACCTTCCTTTGAGTTTAAGCAGTGCCAGAACAAGAAATTGTGGGTAGGTCATGTATGCATAGGTATTACGATATGTAACCTTATCATAGTAGAGTACAGATGTCGTTTTTATTCCTTCTGAGATGTTATATTGCGGGTATATTTTCCCTTCGTATAGGTAGTGCCAGATTAAAAGGGCATGGGTGTGTAATGTGTTCATAATTGCTACAAAACCTAACCTTACCATAGTAGAGTACAAATATCGTGTGCAATCCATTTGAAAAGTATACTGTGGGTATATATTCATTTTGATAATTGGAAAAATGAAAAACAGCTCATGTAAGCCTAT
>JAXCGZ010005863.1:37500-50000 GCA_037179515.1 Halocaridina rubra | reverse complement strand
TGATATAAGTAATATATAATATTTCTGCAAATCAGCTTACATAGATAAGCTAGTTAAAACACTCTTGCAGTTCAAAAGTATATACAGTACTTGTCTTTCATACTCAGATACATAGGCGAAAAACTGCATGTGTGTATTTACTTAGTTTTGCTTATGGGAAAGAGCCCTATTCTTGTGAATCCCTGTCTCATGATTTCTTTAATTTTTTTTACTCATTAACTCTTATCAAGTCGGTCCTTAAAACTATGTATATAGTATATACTGTTTCCTTGCTTAGAAAATTCCAGTTGTCAGCCATTTTTACACTCAAAAAGTACTTCTTTACATCCTACAATGAATTTTTCTTTAAAAGTCTCAGACTGTGTCGTCTGGTTCTTGAGCCACGCAAATCAAAGTATTGCTGTCTGTAAACTCTGTCAGAGCCAGGAAGGAATGTAGATATTGTCACCATAACCCCCCTCTTCCTCATAGCTTCGAGTGATGGTAAGTCTTAACTCCCTCAGCCTTTCCTCTCTCACCAAAGTTGTAGGATGTCTGAACTTTCTCCAAGTTATTACTAATCATTTTCAAGTTAGTATTCCAAACAGGTCACTATATATTCAAATTTTTTTTTTTAAATCTCATACAAGTAACATAAATATTTCTGAACATTTCCTTGTCCATATGCCACCCTTATGTTTGCTAAGAAAGCACATGCTGCCTTTACTATGCCATCTTCATTCATTTTTGGAGACAAATGTGCCAATATATGTACCCTTTATTTCATTCAATCTTTGTCTCTTGATGTTCTACTCTTGCTATTGAGTACCCAAACTTGCGCCTACTTGCACTCTTGCTGCTTTCCATTATTTACATTTTGATGTGCTGTACTGAATTTCATTAGTCGCTTGTCAGCCATTTATGTCTTCCTTAGGTTTTCTACCATTATTCACGTCTTTTACTGTATTCACAATCTTTGCACCATCTGCAAACATATTTAAATATGCTATTACAGGCTTCGGCAGATCACATACACAGACTGATCCCATTGGAAGCACACTGTTAACCTTTTTCCAGTCAGGGACTGTGTGTCTTTCTTGGACCTTCCTCTCACGACCATGAGTTTTTATTATCTACAAGTATTGAAAATACCTTTTTTTGCCTTTTTTCTAATGATTGAAAACCATGTGCAGAATATGTGTATGATTTACCATTCACAATCTAAGTTTTCTCATACTCTCTGGAGACCTAAAAGAAGTTCCTAAGTTGTCAGAATAGGTAGTTTTTATGAAGTTATCAGTCACTTAAAGTAGGCCCAATGCATTGTCAAGACAGTACAATTTTGGTAATGGGTTAAACCTATCCCATACGTAATCATTTCCCCCAGTCATCATTGCCTCTTTTAAAAAGAGATATCCAAGATATGCTGGTAGAGGAAGCTAAAAAATCTCCTAGTTTCAAGGGTCCATAGTTCTTGGTGCCATAATTGCTTTAATAAACAAAAATCCTTGAAATTCATTCCTTAAGGCAGTGCCTAGCACCCAAAAACTTATTACAGTTGTTTTTATGTACTAAGTTCCCTGTAACCTTGGATGCTCTTACCAGACTTGAAGGACATTTGCAATTGCCTTCAGAGCTTTTATTTAAGAGGCCATTTATACTGTCTCATCAGCATGGTTTTTAGTTTCATTGTTGAATGTCAAATACTTACTCATCTTTCGAAAATAAATCTTGACCTTCTCTGGCATCTGAGCATTGGTGTTCATGATTGTCTGGATGATTGCTAGTTTGGGCTGAGTTTGAGGTGTGTGTTTTTTTTTTTTTAAAGGCCACAGAAATGGTCCATCATACGCTGGAGGAGTGTTTCCTAACAAATAGTCTTTTGGGACCTGCAGTGAACATTCGCTTTGCTAGGTTTTCAGAAGGACACAGGATAGTTTGCTTTCTTTTTAGTTAAATACTATGAAAGAAGTTTAGGCGTACATAATGAGTTTCTGAAGTTAACATGGACTGCATTGGCTATTTTTGCTCAAGTGCTAAAAGAATATAGTAGCTCAGGGCAAAAGGCCATAGCATGTGCATTTTTGTTTAGGTAGTTTTAGGTATTTTTTTTCTGCCCTTGGACTTTTTCCAGATGAGAGGGTAACTTATATTGCGAGTGAAGTTCCATCATCTAATGTGGTTAATTTGCTCCCCCCCTCTTCATAAGAAAAAATACAGTGTATGTTTAAAACTTATGTGAATATGGCAGTACTTTATATGCAAGCTAGCCCCAACCTCCTGTCTACTGTAACTCATACCCAAAAATTTACTTACTGCAATTTAAGTATACAGTATATAAAAACAGAATATAAGTTGTTAAAAATCTATATTATTAGGGAAAGATGTTCTGAATTTTTATTTTTATTTTCATGTTCTGATCATGGAAGTTCAAACTCACGTTATTAATAATCGTGTAAGATGAGGAACAAATGTAATCACTTTATTGTGGTATATCAGTTCTTTACAAGTTTTTTCTGTTTAACAATGATTATTGACCAAGAGGAGCAGTTTTGAGGATGATGCTCATATCTGTCAGTGTGGGGTATATGCCGAAAATATCAGTGGTGTACTCTTTGATCTTGCTTCTATTATGATTTTCAAATTATTAATTATTTAAGTAAATTTTGCTGATATAATACTATTCAAGATGTTACTTTAAAAAAGATCTTAGATGTTATGAAGGTATAAATCACTGCAATTGTTTCCATTTTCAGAAAACACAGAAAAGCTTGTGATGCATAAGTAGAGGCAGAGAATGATGGAGTGGAGGCCAGGTTGCTATACTTTGCCTGTAATGGTAAGTGGATTATTTAATTTATTATTATATGGTTTTCCCCTCATCTTACACAGTTTCAAATTGTGCGGTTTTGAATATACGCAGTGGGAAAATGAAAAAAGTAAATAACATTTCATGAAGTTTTCCCCTCCAGAAATACATTATGACAACTAGAGTATTGTTTTACTTTAATTCAATTTGTATTTGACAAAGTTCAAGAATCGACTAGTAATCTAGACATAATGCAAAGTATACATTGTATTCTTGGTATAGATACGTTTTTATAAGGGTTTTAACTATAGGCGATTTTTTACCTACAAGTGAAGTTTTGGTACCAATTAGCAGCATAAGATGAGGGACAACTGTAATAATTAAAGTAACTTTCTTGTGACATAATTACCGTATGTTATTCATTATAAGGTAAGTGAGTTTATCACTGTATGATGTTTATGATATGCTTAGTGACAGTTTATCCTTCACTAATAATGCAAGCAGTCCTACATGCATCATATACCGCATGCATGTAATGTTATGTTTATTAGGTAAAAAATATATTATTCATATACACTGTATAAAGTCATTGTTATATTTAACAGATAGAAAGTGTGTGCTTTTATTATTTTTTGTCCATTCTCCAGTAGCTTTAAGAATGTACCTGAAAATATATTGAAGCATTGAAAGACTTATCTAATAAAACTATATTACCCTCGTGATGTGGTTGGTACACTGTAAATAATATGATTCTTCTACTGCAATATGTTGATTAGAGTAGAAAGAACAGAACTATTCAGAAAATGTATGAACTTTCATAATTTTTAGGTGTAGAGTAAGATTCCTTGATAGAGTGTGTGGAACCCTATGAATGATATTTACTTTAGCAAGCCATTTAGAACACTCATCCTTACATCCTGATTGTATGTTCAAGACTATTTGTCAGTGAACTCAATGTAGAAATAATATTGGCATATGTACATGGGAATATGTATTTTATATTGTTTTACATAGGCTTGCTTTACATAGTTTTTGTTTTAATTTTTAGTTGTGTATGTCAGTTTTCTTTATGGTATGTTTGAAATCACTGCTTGAAAAAAAATTGTAATATCACCCTTTTCACTATGCATGTGTGAACAATATCAGCGGTTGCAATAAAAATTTACATAGAGAACAGTAGATATATATTGGGAATCTCTAGCTTTTAACACTCTCCTAATGCAGCTAATTGAATTTTTTTTTCTTAAATTGAAAGACTAGAATCAACATGGTATACTGTATATATTACAAAAATTAAGTCTTAATTTATTTTAGCGTTTATGTGTTACTATTAATCCCCATTTAGAAGATGAACATAGTTGGATTGAAGCTAGGGGATTAAGGCTGAATGCTCTTACTAACGCCCTGCTATGTGGTTGAACGAGAGTCCATCTCCCCCAGAGGTGCGCACTTTACCACTGCGCTATACTAGTCCCCATGTGACATCAGCATCTGGCTTTCCCTGGGAATCACCCCAAGTATGAACTAGACCTAGCAGTGTTTAACTTTGCTGGTTGTACAAATCGTGGTGTTTTTTAAGTGGCCTGGTCATTTGCAAAAATAAATCCTTAAGTGGGGCTAAAAGAATTCTTTTATTTGCATTTTATGTACATGTGCTATTGTCTTTTGCTGTTCGCTCTTCATTTATTTGAAGGGAAGTTTGCTTTCATTGAACCTCTACCAAAGGTGTGTTTTCATTAGTTGCTTGAGTAACTTGTGCTGTTTTAGGATTAGTTTTTGATTTTCAAGTATCATATGTAGTAGGAAGCCTGAATTGGTGTTGGTATTTGCTGTGTATTTACTTTATATCTACTTGACGTGTGATGATGGATAGGTTCTTGTTAGTCGTTGGCTTGTTATTTTGAAGCATTGATGGAGGGAAAACTTGCTTTGACATAAGTTAGTTAGCTCGATAAATAGGAGGGCTTCCTTTTCAGTCATTTATACAGTGCTGTTTAAACTGATGTGTGATACTATTGCATCCTGAAGAGTACACTGGAATACCAGAATGGGAGATTGGTACCCCATCAAAATGTTCCTAGGCTTTATTGTCTATTTTCCTATTTTGTAACAATACTGCCTCTTGTTTTCTTGAGTATTCCCTTGTTAGAAATGGCAAGCATCCTCAAGTCTAAAAAATATAACGGGTTTCTGTCCTTGCATTATTACAACTCTGTGAAAGCTTAGCTAATAGACTGAACTATAAGTGATTGCCTTAGTCATCACACTGTGCTAGAGATAATCTATAATTGAATGGAGGCTGTTGGCTTTGCTTATGAGAAATTCAATGCGATGCTTTGGCGTGAGCATAGTCTTTCACTTCATGAAATGTTAGTTTTTTACTGACAAATATCAATTAAGATATTTCTTTCTGGTAGGAATTGCCATAATCCAAACAGGGGACTGAAGTGTTTTTCTGAATACGAAGAGCTGTAGTGGAATAGATGCTTAATGGGAATTATGGTAATTGACCTATCTTATTATTGGGAATCTATGAAAGGACAATTGATCCATATCATGGAACTAAAAACTTTCTTGGCTTGACTTCAAGGAACACCACCCTTCAACGTGGTTGGAGGGGAATAATTATTGGAGAGGTTACCATAATTAACTCTGAAAATACTAAAGCTTTTATTTCTGTCATATTCAGATGAAGGCTTGAGAGGCATTATTTCAGGAAGGGCTGCAGGACTGAGTTGGACTAGATAAATGTGTCCCTTGGTACTTGATATTGACAAATTATATTTTACTTTGCCTTGTGAGAATTATACGCAACATAATGATAACTCTGATAGATTTGTCGCTCCACCTCCTCTGAATGAAACAAAAAAAAAAAGCAATAGACACCTTGCTCGAGTTCTATGATTATTTGATTTTAGATTTTGCTAGGTACCAGTATGTTGCTACTTCTTTTAAATTTGATTTCTTTAGACTCAATTTCAGGTGGCTATTGAGATAATTACTTTTGATTCTTACCACAGGCTTTGTGAAGCCATCAGCACAAGTTTGTCTTACCTCCAGTACTAGCATTTATCTTTGCCTAGGTGTTTTTTTTTAAGAGTTTCAATGTTTTTCTCTGATTACTTTGTGAATAAATTGCTTGGAAACCTGTCTCAAATATGCATTGTCATTATTTCATCTTTTTAGAGGTGTAGTGATAATCTGTTAAATGCACCGTAGAATACTTTCCTGCTCTGTTTTTTTTAATTATATTATAAGCCTGCAATTACTCTGTTCAGGAATGAATTCCATGCCATAAGATTTATTTACATAATGCATACATACAATAGCCACAATAATCCTTGTAAGGGGAATGGTCAAATCAAAGAACTTACATTCCCCAGAAGCTAGTATACCTCAATCACTCCTCTCAGTAGGAGTTAAGAGATTAATACAACTGTGAATCTCATTGGTCAACCTTGTGTACTAGAAGTAAAACATGATAGTGTCTTGATTGTTAGTGAGAACAAACTTCAGGTAGCAATGAGTGACTATGACAATTTTTCTTCAAAGTAAATAATTCTTATCCAAGTTTTGGTCATTATCTGCTGTCTATATAAATTAATATATATTTAATGTATAAATCTTTTGTCATACACTTATCCTTCTTCTTATACTTGTTTAAATAATGTGGTTTTGAATATACACGGTTGAAAAAAATAAAATTAAATTCTTATCTGAAAAAATTACTTTATGACAACTACAATGATGTTTTTACATAAATTTAAATTGTGTAAGGCAAAACTTAAGTACAGTATTGTAATCTTGGCATATTTCAAAGTATACAGAAGGTTGTGAAAAAATTATAAGCAAAGTATAGAAACATTTATGTAAGGGTTTTAAAAATGGGAGATTTGTTACGCATGGAGTGGTAGAACCACGTAACCATGTAAGATGAGAGACAACTGTTTAAAAGTTATATAGTTGAGATGTCATTTCCCGCTGAAGTAACAGGGTGGTCATAGTTGTAATAAGAGATTTTAAGTAGCACTTGTTTACTCAGATATATTCAGGTTATAGGAATTGGATTATGAATACTCTGTTCCCCTATTCCTTTTCTCTGTTTCATACAACATGCTGGGAATAAGAGTGTAGAATTCTTTACAGGTCTTCATTACAATATCCCTTTTTAGTCACTCCATTCATGATATGACTTGTGTAACAAAATTCTGTTTTATTGAATTTGTTGGACGTGGAGAACAATAAAGAACTAAGAATTTGCACAAATGTTTGCGTGTTTTTAGGGGACAATAGGGGCTGAATGGTAGAATGCTTGACTGGGGAGGTGACAGACCCACTATCGAGCTCACCGTGGAGTGTTAGGAAGGGCATCCAGTCTTAATTTCCCAGCTCTAATCTCTCTGTGTCTATCCCCATAATGATGGTTATTACTTACATGTAAAACATAAACAAAATGGTGTTTCATATGTCTGTTATGGCATTCCGTTGCTCTTCTTCAACTGTTGCTTCTGTCATAGATCAATTTTAAGCATTTGAGGGCCACATGTAGCAGTGAATGGAGATGTAGTTTGAATATGAGCTATAGACTGACAAAGTAAGTGAATGTTTAGGTGGGATGAAAAGTGTAATGAAGAAAATATTTAATAGTGAATGCAAAGAGGAGGTTATTTGAAGAAGTGATTGTGCTTATGGTGTTATAATAGCAAAACCTTGGAATGCAAGAGAAGATGAAAAGAACACCTTGAATCTAATGGAGATAAGGTGTTTTATAAGTATGACTGGTGTGTCAAGACTAGAGAGAGTGAAAATGAGGAGGTGAGGCAAAACTCGGTTATTGGAAGAAAGCTGTCATATAAGTTAGATCAGTGTGTCCTGAGATGGTTTGAACATATGGAATGAATGAACGAGGAATGATTAACAAAGTGAGTATGGAGAACATAAGCAACTGCAGTAGGGCCGAAATGGAAACCAAAATGAGATGGATTGATGGGGTGAAAAGAGCATAAGGTGTATATGATACTTCAGTGGAACAGGGAAGAGAGAGTCCTAGAGTGGGGAGATGAGTGGGGAGAAAGATTGTGAACGAGTGACTTGGGCTGAAAGGATTTTTTGCACCTGCTCAGTATTGAAAACGAGACGGGTGAATGTGGGAGGGGTTGCCATGAGATAAAATAGTGGGCATATATTGGCTACAGCTTTCAGGCCATTTGGCAGAAAGTCCTTTCCCACTTACCCAGTGGTGACCCAAATATCGAGGTGAAGAGGGAATTTTGTTGGCCTTTTATCCCCAAACAGCTAAGAATAATGATTAAGTGAATTGTCTTCTGGTAAATGTGTGTCTTGACTTGACCACCACCCTTATAAGAGTGATAACGGCCTTTATATATGTATCTAGATTTTTATTAGGCATCTTTAGTGACAGGATCCATCTTGCCTGAATTTGATATTGCCTCAGTTTGGCTATTAATTAGCATTAACATCTAGGATATGTCCTGGAAAGATATGATATCTATAGGACCCTCCAACAAGTAATTACACTAGCAAGAATGTTTTGATGAAAGGGTTGGTTCAAGTCTTAGTTAGGTATAATAATTGCTTGCATTTATTAAGTGACCCCACTTGATGTTGAAAGACATTATGACTCTTGACTACTGCGCCATAGTGCTTGAGTCATTGCTTGGGCGGTCACTGTTATTCACAAATGATATAGGTTTCTGTTCATATTCTGTGTTAGTTAAGGCTCCTGGCAAGATGACAATATTGTAACAGACATTACCTTTTTATATCTTTTCCCTTATATCCTTAACATTCTTTAGTGTTATTCCTCCTTTCTACCCTCTTCATGATCTCAGTGCAATGTATGATGTGCTATGAGCTTGTATCTTTACCTGGACAATTTCTATTCCTTTCTATTTCTTGTCATTGTTGATTCTTGGCAGAGCACATATTAGGGAGGGAAGAAATACTGGTGTCTTTGAAGGGCATAGGAGCATAGTAGAGGCTGTTAGATCTGTAGGCAACCAGACATTGTTTTTGTGAGTGTACCATCAGGATGATCATTACAAGATCTACTTACAGCTCACCAACCACCGCACCTCATTAGTTTATCATTTAGGTAAGAGGAATGAAAACTTATATAATGTATCCCACATAATGTATTATTTCCTCAGTTATTCTTTGTATCATTGCCCTGGTAATTAACTACATATTTATTATAAGGGAACTCAATTTCTATTTCCATTTCCATACCAATTATCGCTGTTCTTTGAACTTCTAGGAAATGTGTTGTGTGAAAACATCCTTGCACAAGTTATATCATTCTCTCTTCTAATTTTATGTTATAGGATTAACATGCTCATTAGGTCAGTTGTTGTTCTTGTTCCCTAACCTGCCTGGCAGAATAGCTCCAAGTCCCTAAGGAAGACCAATGCCGATCTTGGCCTTTCCCATAGAGCTGTCGGGAAGTGTATGTTGTGTTGTTGACGTATGTGGTTGTAAGCAGTGCAATCCTCATCTCCTTGAATTGTGTACTTGTATCTGTCACCATAATCACCTACACTTGGAAGGGGGTTAGGAGATTAGGGGAGACTACAACAACTAAAAGTCAATGATATAATATGTATCTTGTAGCTGTAATATGGATATGTAGATGTAATATGTATATTGTAGAGGATAATAAAGAGAACCTATATGAAAGATGAGGGAAAAGGACCAACAGATAAAAAGGGAGGCTGAAGGATGGATGTGAACGAAAAATATTATTTTTCAATGGTGCACACAAGAAACCTTCTATATGGAACTGAAAGGAGTGTTTGAGGCATCTTTGGCTTCTGATGAATGTGTGTGCTTTAACTCGCCCCCTCCGTACTAAGGGCTGTGTGGCCATAGTATATGTATGCTTGTAGGCATGGTTTAGTATACTCATCACAAGGAGAAGGGATGCTTGATATATTGAAATGCATATTCCAATACTTAAGACTCTTAAAGTTCATTTGTTTCATCAGTGGTTTGCAATTCTATTCCTTTCATGTGGGAAATTGGCTGGAAATGTATTCTTCACTTCTATATCTTCAATATTATTGACCAGTCAAGAGTGTTCTCTTTTCAATTCCTATTTTAGCTGTCTGTGTTTTTGCTAGTATGTCTGTTATGCTTACTGAATTGTCAAATGTTAGATTTCGAGGATATTGGTTATTGTTTTTCATGTTTTTTTTTTGAGCACATTGACTAGTGCATTAACTAACATACAACAGATGTAAAACAGACTTTTATATCTGTCAGTGGGTACTCTCCTCTGGGGTGCCACATCAAAGAGTACCTGTACCAAGTCAGTTGAGTTGGCAAAAGGTAGTAGGCCTCGGACACTGCAAGTGTTGTGGGACAGGCATGTATAAAATATCTCTTCTTTTGCCTGATCTGTTGAAAAAATACAGATGACTAAATACACTGCAGGTTGTTTCGAGATAGATATGTATGCATCTCTTTTCTTGCCTGATCCCTTGAATTTAGTTGTATGGAAAATAATGCATATCTATGGGTATGTCCAGTTTGCCTCCTGGGCTAATGGAACACAGGCTCCAAAGCTATTTCTTCACTTTTCTGAAATAGATATGAAAAATGTTTTGCTTTGTCTGGTACTGAAAATAATAGACAGTTATTCTCTAGTAAATTTTATGCCTCATGAACTTTATTTTTTCAAGATGAGTCATGACAGTGTATGTGTGAATACTAAAATGTTGGAGTTGGTTGTCCACAATCTAGCATGAATATACAATGGAACAGAGATACCATGTCATGTCTAAAAGCCAGTATATCCTCATCGTTTCCACAATCTTTGTGTCTCAAAGTAAAGACCAATATACAGTGATCTCATGCGTGGTTTTGCAAATTTACCAATAATTTCCTCACCATTTTACCAGTTTACGTTACTGTTCATGCAGTTTGAACGATGATGGACAGAGACGGGTTGGAGCTGGGGAATATGGGCTGTAGGCTTGAACACTGCTTTGTCATTTCCCGAGTTGAGTGGTCTAATCACTAAGCTAATGCGGTCTCCCCACTAAGTGCCTCTCCATATACACCACAAAATTTAAACTTGGAAGTCCATGTGATGAATGAGTGATGAGTGGAGCTTTATGACGTCAGATGAGTATTCCTAACATTTTTATGCTCACTCCAGTCTCAGTTTATTTATTCTTAGACATGAACATTTTACACAAACTTACACTTCTCTTCATATCATTCCTTATTATGTCTTTTTCCATGCCCACTTACCCTGTGGATGACTCAAGCAAGGTAGGTGGGGTTGTGAAGAGGAGTAATTGAGGTTGTATCCATTTCTGATGAATGTGTGTGCTTTGACTTGGCCACCTCCTATTAAAGTGGGATTGTGGCCATTGTATAAGTTTTTTCTTTATGACTATGACGCTGGGACGGGTAATAATTATGGACCTCATTGAGCCTGGGCACCAAGAAAACATTAAGAATGAGAAAAAGTAGCAGCTTAAGGACAAGACAGAAATAAAATAAAATTATAAGCAATAAAGAGAAGACAGGGTGAAAGAATAGTCAGAGTAATGAAGAAATAGGACAGGATTAGACCCTCAGATGACGGTAGAACAGCTTTTTGAAAGCAAAGAGATCATAAGAGTTAGGGAAGACAGAAGGAGGAAGTGAGTACATATGTCTTTATTTTGCGGGTTGAGTTAGTATAGTTGTTAGGAGCTTACAATACTGACGAGAATGCAGTATAGTGAATGTTGCTTAAAAATGGAATGCTGTTCCTTGCAAAATGTTAGTTTTTTCCCAATTATGAGAAGACAGTAATGTGAATGCTGCATAAAAAACTTATTGCTTTTTAAAGTTTACTGTCTGTATATGATTGTGACCGACGTATCATAACCGGTAGTGCTTGACTCAGGAGATATGATGGACCTACATTCGAGCCCACAGCGGGGCATTAGGAAATGCATCCAGCCTTAATTCTTCAGCTTCAGTTTCTCTGTGTCCACCCCCGGATGAGGACTAATAATGACATATAAAGCGTAAAAAAAAAAAAAAACTGTAGGGTGTTTTTTCTTCTATCGGGTTTTCTTGATTTTGGAATTATCCTAACAAAATTCCAGATGTATTGTCAGTGTTTCAGTTTCTTAATCTTTGCTTCCAGTTTTCCTGCCGCTTCAGGTTTTATTTTTTTTTATCGTGTCTTTTTTGTTTTCTTGATACAGTCCTTGTGCTCCTTTTCCTGTACCATTCTTTCGATTTTGTCCTGTTTTCCTCCTCTTTCTCAAGTTATATTCTCTCTCTCTCTCTCTCTCTCTCTCTCTCTCTCTCTCTCTCTCTCTCTCTCTCTCTCTCTCTCTCTCTCTCTCATATCGCTATTATTTCATTAAGATGGTTGAAATAGTTTTGTCAATTGAATTTTATTAATCCTATTATTATTATTATTATTATTATTATTATTATTATTATTATTATTGTCTCATTTTATTATTATTATTATTATTATTATTATTATTATTATTATTATTATTATTATTATCATCATCATCTTTTCTTTCAATATTAAAATTTATATTCATTTGACATTTCCTTCTCTCTATCTAATTTTCTATACTCGAATATACCTGCTATCTACTTAACATTCTCCCTCTCCCTCCCTCTCCATTCCTCCTCCCCCCTATCCTCTCCCTCTCCCTCCAGCGACATCTAC
>JAXCGZ010005863.1:25000-30000 GCA_037179515.1 Halocaridina rubra | reverse complement strand
CTTTATTGATGAGGGCAGTTTCTGCCTGTCCCGATGTCACACTCATAAAAAAAAAAAAAGAATAGGCATCTGATGTAGCATTTAGCTGCTTAATCTGGGAATGAGACAAAAGGCAAGTGTTTACTGTTAGGCAAGGTTAAGTTAGGTGAAGTTAGCTTACAAAAATAAAATGTTTAATTCAACATGATTTTATTTACTTTCTTGTAAGGTGCCTCATTTAGGACTGAAGTTGAATGCAGGTTCTTCATTTGAAATTTAAGAACATCAGGTGCCTATGCTGGGATTGATCCATTATTTGTTATAAATCTTTTGACGATGGTGTCTGATGGTCGCGGTATTAGTGGTTAGAGCGCTCGACTCGGGAAGTGACCGATCTTCGATTGAGCCCACCGCCAATCGTTATATATCGGTAATGCTCCAACTCCAAGATTTCTGTGTTCACCTCCATTCAAATGTGGATTAATTATGACGCAGAAAACGGTACTAGAAACTATGATGGGGTCTGTAAGTAAGCTTGGTGAGTTGATAGGGTCAAATGTCTTACTAGAGAAGTCATTACTCTCTGATTACCTTGGTGAGGTTCTAGCAAAGGAAACTATGTTAGAACTACTTCTTCTGTTACATATACTTGTAAGCATCGCTCGCGGACACTTGCACTCTGGCACTTCAGCTACAATAATTTTTTATTTACTAAAAAAGAATATTATTTTTTTGGAGGGGACCGGGGTAGCGCAGTGGTTAGAGCACTCGACTTGAGAAGTGACAGCCCCGTGTTTGAGCACACTGCGGGGAGTTAGGAGGGCCATCCAACCTAAATTCCACAGCTCCAGCCTGTCTTTCTCCACCCCCCCCCATTAGTGACACAAGACGGCCAAAAAATATATTAATAGTGAAATTTTTCCTTAAGAGCAGAAGGATGATCAAATATTCCCTCTCCAAAGTTCAGCCTTTAAAAAAGACTGTTCCACAGTTGACCTCACAGATCTGATGCAGGACTCCCTTGAGTCCTGCTTATTTGACTGGAGGTTGGCACCACGCATTTCTCATCTCCAAGAATCTCTGACCCAAAAAGATGTAATGCGAATCTCACAATATAAAAGACGATATGTAAACACTTTGTGCTGATAGAGTTTGTGACCTCTTTTTTTTTTTCTTTATGACTGTGACACCAGGACGGACGAAGAAATTGCCCTCATCGGGCCTGGGCACCAAGGAAACATAAAGCAAAGAGAAACAGAGATGGGGAGTGTTGGCTGGTACCAAGCTCTTTATCCACTAAATTACCAAAGAAAATTATTATCCGTAAATTGGGGACCGCGGTACCATAGTGGTTAGGATACACGACTTAGGAGATAATAGACCCGCGATTGAGATCACCGCGGGACGTTAAGAACGTGATCCATCCTTAATTCTTCAGCTCATGCTTGCCTGTGTCCACTCCCATAATAGAGATTAATAGTGAAAAAAAATATGTTATAGTTGAATCAATATGGGTAAAATACTTTTATAAGCAAATATTTGTTGTTTAGAACTTTGGATGCAGAGTGTGACATTGATTTATTGCGTATTCTTGGAAAGAGAGAGAGAGAGTGAGGAGTGATTAGGTAAAATTCCGTTTTACTTTCGACATATATAAGCTATTTCAATTTTTGTGTGCTAAGTATTAGCTACATGAATCGTTTCATAAGAGATAGATAGATAGATAGATAGATAGATAGGAGAGAGAGAGAGAGAGAGAGAGAGAGAGAGAGAGAGAGAGAGAGAGAGAGAGAGAGAGAGAGAGAGAGAGAGAGAGAGAGAGAGAGAAATGAGATGAATGAACTTTATTTTTAGATCCAAACTAATCAGCATTTTATGTTTAATGAATATTAATTAGATATATACTTTCATTGGAAAAATAGATAAGTTGATTTATATAGAGATATAGAGATCGACATTTTGGTGGATAGATAAATAGAGAGAGTAATAGATAGTTAGATTGATAGAGACAGACAGTGAGGTAGGGAGAGAGAAATTATATAAAAATCTTTATTTTCGGCAGATCTAAGCTATTTCAACTTTTGTGTGCTAAGTATTAACTAAATATATCGCTTCATAGGAAAGAGAGAGAGATAAAATTATATTTTTAGTAGATCTGTATTGTTTAATACTATATGCATAATAAATATTGATTAGATATATCATTTCATTGGAGAAATAGATAGGTAAATAGGCTGAGAGATAGATAGGTAGGTAGGTAGGTAGATAGATAGATAGATAGATAGATAGATAGATAGAGAGAGAGAGAGAGAGAGAGAGAGAGAGAGGAGAGAGAGAGAGAGAGAGAGAGAGAGAGAGAGAGAGAGAGAGAGAGAGAGAGAGAGAGAGAGAGAGAATGAATACCTGTTTAAGGTTCACCACCCCTTTTGGTATACTGATTACCTCACGGAGGTCTTTTATACTAGCTATTTAATCTCAAAGCAACTTAATGAATGTGTGTGTGTGTGTGAGAGAGAGAGAGAGAGAGGGAGGAGAGGGAAAGAGAAAACAAGAGAGAGAGAGAGCACAAATAACACCACAGTAGCAATAAATTTCTTATAGTACTTTGCACTCAATCTAATTAAATAGGTATCCATATCCCTGGTGATGTGGGGAGGAAAAATAAATACTTCGTATATAACAACTGTAATAAGTGACTGAAAGGGATAGGGGAGGGAAAGACTTGTGACTCCATCCTCCTTGAAACTGTTTTTCCTTACTAAAGAATAATTGATGGATACGCTAAGGTTTGGGCTGTACATGTTGATTCACACACACACAAAGTACAAAATGGAACCGATCAGGAGACGGGAAGATACGAGCTCTGGGCTCTTTCCCGTAAACACAATTAGGTAATTCTCTCTCTCTCTCTCCTCTCTCTCTCTCTCTCTCCTCTCTCTCCTCTCTCTCTCTCTCTCTCTCTCCTCCCTCTCTCCATCTCTCTCTCTCTCTCTCTCTCTCTCTCTCTCTAGAGCGTATAGCACAGAGGTGGCCAAACTTGCTAAGTTTAAGAGCCACAAATGATAAAGATCAAATGTTGTAGAGCCGCAGGACATGAAGATGGTGTTAGTGCTGTAAGGAGCCGAAGTTTTGTGTTATTTGGATCTAACACTGTAACAACCTCGGCTATATTCTTCTAAATTTGCCATCAGACTATGGGTGTTCAGCGCGAGCACTATTCCATGATATAACAAAACTAGCTTCAGTCGTTGTATCGGCTTCCCTACTTAACAATGTCAACCGTGTTTGCTGGCTATTTATTGATGATTTTAACGCATTTGATATGTTTAATTTGTGTTTCCATAAGTGTGATTTAGATGGGTAATCATACGAAAAAGTGTTTTGTTATTAGTTTCATAGTAACGTTTCAAGTTATTGGCTCTGTAAGGACTTGAATGGCATCCGGAAGATGAGACAAACGTTTACCTCCTTTGCCAGCGAATACAAACTCTTCCAACTCTCTGGTTGAAAATTTCTCTTTTCATCTTCACATTTTCGTTTCTTCTAGTTCGTTGAAACCCTCTTCTTCACAAAGTGTTCAAAGACACACTAAATAAGTTTTATATCCGAAGAGCACCAGCAAGGTCTGCTCCGTTCAACGTCTGTACTTTTTTTGTATTGTGACACCAGGACGGTCCAAAAATTAATAAAATAAAACAGCCCTCATCGGGCCTGGGGACGAAGAATACATAAAGTAGAGAGAAACACAGATGGAGAGTGTAATGACTTGTCAGATGCGAAGGGCTAATTAGATATGTGCAATGAATATCCAGGAATATTCAGTGCTCATGTAGGCATAGAAAAAGAACCGTTACTGAAGGAAGACTTAACATCGAATTGTCCTGGTTAGTCTTATTAAAGTTATCGCAACGGGAAGCTGGTGCCATGGGCCAACCTACTACATGTGAACTTATACTGAACACCCTCCCGTAGGTATCAGAACTCTGTATATATAACAACATTTTTCTTGCTATTGATTTAGGTAAAAAATTCGAAAATATTCGAATTTCCAGAATTTTCCACTAGCCGCATATTACGGGTCAAAGAGCCACATGTGGCTCGCGAGCCGCGGTTTGGCCACCCCTGGCAGAGCATAAGGGAGGACTGAAAAAATGTCACAAGATACTGCACTGATTTGTGCGTCACATTTTATCTCTTCGCTTGGTGATGGATACAGACATGTTTGAACTGGGGAATTAAAGCTGGATACCATTTCTAACACCCCGTCATGGGATCGAACACGCGTTAATCGTTTTCCGACCCGCGTTCGCAACCACTGAGCTACCGCGACCACTCCAAGTCTCAAGACGCTTTGCTTCAATATCTAGTTTGAAGGGAGTGTAAAGAGACCTACTCTCTTATGGTGAAGATATTCCACAGTATTATTATCTCTCAAGAGTGATTATCTCATGAGAAGAGATAATCCCTCTTGTAGTCAGTCATCCATTTAATTCTTAAGGTATGCTAATTATATATTTACCTAACATAAAACAACCTAATCTTACCTAACCTGAAATGATCAGGTAAATATAGTATTTCCTTTTTCTGTTTGGCAGGATTATCTTAAGTTTATCCATTGTTTGTAAGTACATAGCGTTGCAGAAGACCTAAGTAGAAAAACGATAATATTCGAGACACTTGAGGTCTTAGCACCGTATATTGATGTATGCAAAAAAAAATTAAAAAAATTAAAAAATTAAATAAAATATATATATATATATATATATATATATATATATATATATATATATATATATATATACGTGTGTGTGTGTGTAAGCACAAAATGTTAACATACAGCATTAAATAGTAAGGAAGCCCATCAGAGAAACAACAGAAAATAACGCTGTCTTTCGGGTCCTAACTGAAACCATCCTTTTGCTTGAGAAGGGGTCCAGTTAGGACCCGAAATATAACGTTATTTTCTATGCATTGTTTCACTGATGGGCTTCCTTACAATATATATATACATATATATATAT
>JAXCGZ010005863.1:15000-22500 GCA_037179515.1 Halocaridina rubra | reverse complement strand
GTGTGTGTGTGTGTGTGTGTGTGTGTGTGTGTGTGTATGTGTGTATGTGATTACCTAATTGTGCTTACGGGAAAAAGCCCTAAGTTCATATCTTCCCGTCTCTTGATTGGTATATATATATATATATATATATATATATATATATATATATATATATATATATATATATATATATATATATATATGCAAAATTCCGTGAGAAATTAGTAAAACAGCTAAGGAGCAGGCTCTTTCGGATCTTGTAAAGATAAGTGACCCTCTTAACCCCTTGTAAAATTAGATAACCCCGTAAATTATTATGTCAGGTTAGGTGACTTGCCTTGTAGATATGAATAACCCAGGAGCTATTTGTGTTATTCTTTTTTACAAGATTTGCTCCTTTCGTGTATTTCAGATATATACCTTTGGAGGGGAGGGGGGAAGCTGCGAATGTATATTTAAATCATATGAAATTTCTTGGTCCATTTGTGTTTTGTGTATTTTCTAGTGACATGTACACACAAACTTACACATGTACCATTATAATATCTATTTATAAGTGATTTTAACATCTTAATGTCTCAAAACAAACACTAAACTCTAAGACCTAATCAATAAAATATTCTTTTTTATGACTGACACCAAGACAGGCAAAAAAATAAGAAATAAAAAAACCTGCCATCATCGGGCCTAGGCACGAAGAAAACAAAAAGTAAAGAGAAACAGAGATGGCAAGTGTTGTGACTTGTCAGATGTGAAGGGATAATAAGAGATGTGTAACGGATATCCAAGAATATTCGGTGTTGATGTAGGCATAGAAAAAGAACCGTAACTGAAGAAAGACGTAACACCTTATGTCCTGGACAGTCCTATTTAAGTCTGAAAGGCCCTTTAACTGTAGTATCAAAACGGGCGACTGATGCCATGGGTCAACTTGCTACATGGTTAGTAACAAACTAAAAGCTTAGACGTCACAAATTTTACAGAATGTGCTGGAACAAACAGACGATGCCTGTTTATGTCTTACCTGCCTCGTTTATTTTATTTATTTTTTTATCTTCTTAGAAGAGACAGAGCTCAGGTCCGCTCTCCCGATATCTTCTTTATGTCATTATTTATTTATTGTGTCTACCTCTTATGGAAAGTTTCACGTGGAAAGGTATTTTCTTAATTTCATGCACACGCGCGCGTGCGCACACACACATGGTTATGATAGAGTGGATAGGGATCGATATTTTGATATGGCTGGCTCTAGAACTAGAGGTCATAGTTTGAAGCTTCGTAAGAAAACTTCCTTGCAGGATGTAAGGAAATACTTTTTCAGTGTAAGAGTAGTTGATAATTGGAATTGGCTAAGCGAGGAGGTAGTTAATGCTATCTCAATCCATAGTTTTAAGGACAGGTACGATAAGTATCACTAAGTCTAAAATGGAAGCGATCAGGAGACGGGAAGATACGAGCTTTGGGTTCTGTCCCGTAAACACAATTAGGTAATCACACACACACACACACACACACACACACACACACACACACACACACACACACACACACACACACACTATATATATATATATATATATATATATATATATATATATATATATATATATATATATATATATATATATATGGTTTTGTTTCAGTTTTACATCACGAACTCCCTTTTCAACTAAGGGCTAGGACGGTTGCCTTCTTGCGAAGGACTTGTTTTGGCAGATGTAATCGTTTCCCTGAGTGTATGCCCTTACTAACCTCAGTCCGTGACGGGGCGCGAACCCTCGACCTACCGCCTCAGAGTCGCGGACGCTACCATTTTGTCACGGAGACTACTATATAAATATATATATATATATATATATATATATATATATATATATATATATATATATATATATATATATATATATATATATGAGAGAGAGAGAAAGAGAGAGAGGACACATTACATAATTCCTGTTATAATTGGGTGTACTGTTATGCAAGAGTAAAGCAGTGTCTGACGCTACTTATACTACTACTACCACTCATAATATTACCATTACTACTACAACTATTACTTATACTACTTCTACTACAATACTACTGCTACTACCATTTTATAGAAGAAAAAAAATGAACTACCTCTTCCTAGGACGAATTGGTTCCCGTCCTGAGTATTTATTTTAAATAATTATTTAACCGTCCTAGCCCATAGTAGGAAAGGGAGTTCGTGACGTAAAACCGAATCCATCCATCCATTTGATTAATAGAATTTGGTACCCTCTCATGCACTCAGTTATCATTATTATTCTTTTTATTTAACTTTTTTCACTGAACTGTTTTCTTATTATACTTTGAAGAACTACAACTCTTAAAATCTCGATATTTTTTTTCATTTTGTATCCTACTGTGGAACCTTGTCACACAGAGGCAAGGCATTGTAAATCCTAATAAAATAAGAGCTTCAGTATCACAACCAAGCACTGAGGAAACCTTAGGGGTCTTGATTTTTCTATGACTTTAGTTTTTAAAGTCATAGATAGAAGATTGTGGATATTGGTACCATTCTCCAGATGTTGTAAGCACAAAACGTCTGAATATATACATATACAATAACAACAGATTCCCCTTTTAAGAGGGTGGCTGTCCAAGCGCATACACTCACCAGAACCAAACATACCTCGATCATTCCTCTTAGCTCTTTGGGGGATAAAGAGTTGTCACAAATCCCTCTCATAGTTTGAAGTAAGAGTGAAGAAGCCTGGTTTAATATTAGTAAATTTCGTGTCCTTGTTTTCTGTGGACAGCTTCAAGTGCATGATGGTAACGGTTAGGGGCCGCTTATGCCATCCTGTCCCTTGTTAGACTTATTATCTGTATTGTTAGACTTTGCTTTCATAGTAAGTGATTAAACTATAGGCTTATCTGTAAAATTTTTTAAGACCTTATGCAATTCCTGTATTATCTTGTCATATGCACACAGGTCCTCCCCTAGGGCATACCATAGCATGACCTTTTTCAAGATAATCTCTAAGGTCCGATTTCTTAAACAGTGTAAACTTAGGATACCATATTGTTAGTTAGCTAGAGACACACAAATGGATTTCATAAACGCATCTGACGCGGTTCTGTGTATGGCTAGGATCCCGCACGGGATCCTAGGCCCGATTTCTTAAACAGTGTAAACCTAGGCTACCATATTGTTAGTTAGCTAGACACAAAATGGATTTCATAAATGCGTGTGACGCAGTTCTGTGTATGGCTAGGATCCCCTCATGGGGGGATCCTAGCCATACACAGACCCGCGTCAGATGCATTTATGATATCCATTTGTGTGTGTCTAACTAACTAACAATATGGTATCCTAGGCTTACACTATTTTAAGAAAGCGGGCCTAAATGGGTCATATCGGACAGACCCCAATATTCCATCTATACCGCAGAGTATAAAGAGGAGCTTCTTTCCGTGGTCAATACTGATGTGCATCACAGTTAAAGACTCTAATCTCATTAGCCATTTGCATCTCCCCTTTTCATTTTAGAGGATACTTTTGGTAACAATCCGTGAAGATGCTCCACTTCTCACTGTTATGACTTTCGAAAATATGGATTCTAATCTTTTATATAAAAATAGGTACTCTGACCATTACTCCTCCTCTATCTTCTCCTCCTCCTCCTCCTACTACTACTACTACTACTACTGCTGCTACCACTACTACTCTTTGTATATTTATATCCATGAGCCATTTTCCCCTTATAAGTGGAGTGGCTGAGTCATGACAAAATACTCTGACTCTTTGGGAAAAGAAAATATAGAGGAGGGGATTCCAAGTCTCCTCGCTACGCCCCATTTAGTAGACTCTTACGACACGCAGGGGAACACTGAGGAAGTATTGTAGCCCCCCTTCCTCAGAAAAATTGAAAGTCCTAGTCTGACTAAGGTTCCTGCATAGTGATCCATATGTAAAGTTCATTGACTGAAATATATAACAATATTTATTTATTATTTTAACATTTACATTAAACCTTCTTTCCTAATTCTCTTCTTAAAAACAAAACAAAACTATGTTTTGCGTCTTTTGATGTACTATGGTATATCGTCCGAGACAAAAGCAGTACAGAACTTTAAAAAAAAAGTAAGATTCGGCATCACAGTTATGCGCTAGAGAATTCCTTTGGTACTTGGACATGACCTTGAGAAGGCTTGAATAGCAGATTCCGTCTATCTGTCCCATGATTCCCAAGATCGTAAGCACAGGAGTGTATGAACCTTTCTCAGAGTATTGGCAATTCACTGAGTACAACCGTAATTTTTCGTTCTCGTTCTTGTAGTGCGCAGTCTCCAGTTCTTGGTGGTATAGAGATGAAGCAACTGAGTCAAAAAAATTTTATTATCAAGGAAAGCTTTTTGGCTTCTTATCCAAAATCCTCTGACAGTTATTTCGGCTTGTGGCTTGTTAGACTTGTTAATTTGTCTTGTAAGATGCTACTTCTTCAGTAAACTGTTAAAGGACAAGTCATCTGTTACAACCTTGCAGATCTCCTTCCGTACCTTAGCAGTTATATCATGAATTAATCATGTCTTAAGCACACGAATCCTCCTGGAGAGCTTGCCATGGATTGATATACTACTACCAACACCACCACCACCCTTGCCACTACTACTGCTGCTACTACTACTACTACAACTACCGCTGTTACTACTACTACAACTACTGCTACTTCTGCTTCTACTTTTGAGACACATACTTAATATTTTGTAGGAGAAAATTATATTTAACGACAGTTTTGCTTTACTCTTGGTTTGTCAACAACTGATGCTTTTATTTTGCTAAAGGAAGTATTTCATGAATACTTAGAAAGCAAGAAATATGGAATTGAATTGTTTATTGACTTACCAAAAGCGTTTGATACAGTTGACCATTTTATTACTTGGTGTGAAGATGTGTTTTTACTAATGTCGTATCAAATAGTCAAGCAGTAAATGTAATTTAGAATAGTTTGTCAAGCAGGGACATTGTATTGGATCGTGGAGGGAGACGGGGGACATTTTATCCTCTCTTTTATTAAAATTTTATATAAATTAAGTAATCAATGAGATTGCTTCCATGAACGTTGGCTACACTATAGGCATACCAAGTAACCATATCGTTGCTGACATATGTCAGAAATTTCTACTTAAACATCACATAGCCTTACTTCAGGCTAAGTACTATAAAAGGTTTCATTATTCAGTAAGCTTAAACATCACATAGGCTTACTTCAGGCTAAGTACTATAAAATGCTTCATTATTCAGCGAGCTTAAAGTAGTCGCCGTGGCTCAATCGGTAGCGTCTCCGACTCTGAGGCGTCAGGTCGAGGGTTCGCGCCCCGTCACGGTCTGAGATTAGCAAGGGCATGCACTCAGCGTAAGGATTACATCTGCCAAAACAAGTCCTTTGCAAGAAGGCAACCGTCCTAGCCCTTGGTAGATAAGGGAGTCCGTGACGTAAAACCGGAACCATTCAGCGAGCTTAAACATCACATAGCCTTACTTCAGGTTAAGTCCTATAAAAGGCGTCATTATTCAGTTAGCAGCATTATAAAACTGAATATACCGTTTCTAAAGTGTGGATACTTTGCTGAAGCAGTAGGGGGCGAGTGTTTAAAAGTGACTATGATTTGAATATTTGGAAATTTGATGTTATGACTTTAGAGGCACTAGTTTCCTGAGTACAAAAGCGTGAACCTGCGATTGGACACAGTGCCTTTTCATTGGATTGCAAAAACCGCTCATGGTGATTAACTATTACTTATGGAATAGCTTCATTTATATGTTGTACTTTTGAGTATATTATAAAAATTGTAGTATTATTTGTGAATCTCATTTATGAAGCATATTATGGCTCATTTAATGTAGATAATCTCTTGCTAACTCACAAGACATTGATTCCGTGTTACTATGTATGTTTATATGAAATAAACACATTGAATGATTGATTTATTGACTACTGCTGATGCTACTAATGATAATAATAATATGAGGAGAAACTTTAAATATTCAATTGCTTGAGTTATAATGGTAACAGAGTACGTTTTAAAGATATAATGAAAGTTAAAGAGAACTACTACTACTACTACTACTACTACTACTACTACTAACTAATAATAATAATAATAATAATAATATGAGGAGAAACTTTTAATATCCAAAACAAGGTACGTTTTATAGATATACTAAAAGGTAAGAGGAAATACATCTACTACTAATACTATTTTTAATGATAATAATAATACTTATAATAATGATAATATAACTAAGACATTATTACTTGCTAGGGTTAGATTTGAGTTAATTACATATTGACTCTAGACCGGAAACCGCATCATAAAAGTATAATATAGAGAGTATTATTATTATCATTATTATTATTTTTATTATTATTATTATTATTATTATTATTATTATTATTATTATTATTATTATCAATGATAGGAAGTTAGTGACAACTTCAGTAATGAAAATAGAAACCCATTGTAGAGTATTTAGTGTTTAATAATTAATAAAAACAAAACAAAAATCAAGCTTTCGCTTTCCACTGAATGCATTATCAAGATTCCAAAGCACTTCCTTGTTGAAGAATATTGTTCTTCAACAAACTTTCAGTGGGAAACGAAGTCTGAATTATTTTTAATTAGTTTTTAAACACAAAATACTCTACCGTGGGTTTCTGTTTCCATTTTAATTGTCAATGTCGTTCTTGTTGGTAATGCTGTTTTTGTTATTATTGCTGTTGCTAGCGCGCGCACACACACACACACACACACGCGCGCACACACACATATATATACATATATTTATTTTTGTTTTTTTATATATATATTTGATCCGGTTTTACGTCACTGACTCCGAATTCTATTATGGGTATCATTGTGCCTTCTTACGAATGACTTTGGTTTTGGGAGTGTAAATGTTACCCCATGCGAATGCCATTTCTAACCTTAGACCTCGTCGGATCTCGAATCGATGACCTTACATATTAAAATAGCTTGCATTACCACCCAGCCATGGCTGCCATATATATATATATATATATATATATATATATATATATATATATATATATATATATATATATATATATATATATATGAGAATTTGCTTGATTATATTATCTTGCCATATCTTTCTTCTTCTTCTGCTCCTCCTCCTCCGCCTCCTCCTCCTCCTCCTCCTCCTCCTCCTCCTCCTCCTCCTTCCTATTATATTATTATTATTATTATTATTATTATTATTATTATTATTATTATTATTATTATTATTATTATTAACAAGAGGTGTCATTTTTAACTCTAGCCTCTGTACGACTGTCAGCGAATACAGCAGACGAGAGCGTATTAATGATTGTGTTATTGCCTCACACATGTGAATGAGTAAGTGAGCGAGTGAATGGATGAGTGAGTGAGTGTCTGTGACTGCAAGTGTCTGAATGTGAGTGCGTGAGAACGTGGAAGGTAAAAGAACTACATGTTATTCAGGTACGCACTCACAGACATACA
>JAXCGZ010005863.1:7500-10000 GCA_037179515.1 Halocaridina rubra | reverse complement strand
GAAAAAAGGACAAATAACTAGATACAGAATCACTAAGCTGAAAAGGCATCAAATGATACCAAGGAGACTGCCACAGGAACAGTCAAGGTTCGCATGTGACAGAAGGGACAAAGAGCTAATGAAATTATGAAATAGAAGTCCTCTCGGTGGGGAGGACCCATTCAAATCCTAATAAACCCTTTTCCTCTTTGAATGTCGGTCAGAAGTATCCTTGGGGAGGGAGGAGCATAGCCAAAATTGGTTCATGCAGTACACAGCAACCCAAACATTTAATGACTATATGCCAATCAGAAAGCATCTAAACTACTTCTCGGAAGAATCAGGGACACAGTTGCTCTAGACCAAAATCTTGGAAACAAAAGAGGAAGCACACAGGAGAAAGCTTTTACAAGCAGAACAGAAGGTAGCTATAGATCCAGCATCCAAATGGCAATCATAAAAGAACTTTCCAGTGAGGAAATGGGAATAGGAAGATCCAGGTGAGTCCAAGAGAGGCTAGGATAAATGCCAATCTTGAATGTTAAAATTGCCCCCAGCTGGGAAAGGCATCGAATGACTAACCTACCAGGTCAGGACAGAAAAGCAAAATGTTCCCATAGGTGCATCAAAACTACTGCAGAATGAAGAACAGTATAGAAAAAACTTAAATATTGTGAGGGGTAAGATGAGGATAAATATTTTAGTATACTGGTTTCCACCTCTAAAGGAAACATTGAAAACCTCAGAAAACACATTCAAAGCTGAAACCACCTTCTAAACTAAGTCATGGACAATATCAGTCATAAATCACAAGAAAACTAAGCTGAAGAAAAAACCAAAAGGGGAGGCTAAAAGGATAACTAAAAAATTATCACATCTCACAGAGATCATGTTTGGCAAATCAGAAGAGGACAATGGTCTAGATTCTCTAACTAGATCCACAAATTCACTGCCCAACGCCCAAGTCCAAGCTAGTTAGACAAGATAAGGATTCATATGTCAGGAAGGGACATAACCTACTAAAGGAACCAAGGCACCAAGCACCTCTTGCAGTGCGAATACATACATCCCCAAAGAAGAGAGCATGCTGAATCTATGATACATGTGTCGGGTGCATTTGCTGCGCGGGCCAATAGTTTTTTGCTTAATCATAAATAGATAAGAATTACAAATATATATATATATATATATATATATATATATATATATATATTATATATATATATATATATATTATATATATATATATATATATATATATATATATATATATATATATATATATATATATATATATATATATATATATATATATATATATATATATATATATATATATATAATATGAGTAAGCACAAACTGTCAGCATACAACACTAAATGGTAAGGAAGCCCATCAGTGAAACAACATAGAAAAAATAACGCTTATATTTCGGGTCCTAACTGGACCCCTTCTCAAGCACAAGTGAGTGTAAAATAACGATGACAGAGGGAGTAAAAACAAAAAAGACTCAGGAGACCTGAGGGAATAAAAAATTAAAGATAATAAGACAGGTCTAATGCAAAGAAAATAATACCCTCAATCAAAGAAAACCGACAAAATCATTAGTAAGTCATTAACAATAGAATATGTAAATCTCTAATTACGACTATAGATCGGAAAGTAGATCATCCCTTCAATATAAAAATACAAAGGACCAATGAGCTCAAAATCACATAAACCAAACAGAATAAATGACAAGAATAATGGAAACAAAATTATAAAATAAATATATATAAATATGCACATAAATGTACATACATAGAAACACATGTACACACATACCCATATACATGTACATACACAAACACACACACACATGCTTCAGAGAAGGTAGATCAACAGTAACAAACTTATTAGAATTTTATGATGAGGTAAGCCGAATCTTGCAGGAAAGAGAGGGCTGGGCAGATTGCATATTCCTAGACTTCCAGAAAGCGTTTGACACTGTTCCACATGGGATACTTATTAGGAAGCCGCAAGCAATGGCTAGAATAGGTGGAAATGTCTTGGAATGGATAAAAACTTACTTAGAAGGAAGGGAACAGAGGGTTAGAGTAAGACTGTGTCTGAATGGAGAAGAGTTAGTAGTGGAGTTCCACAGGGTTCAGTTTTAGGGCCACTTTTGTTCCTTGTATATGTAAATGACCTACCAGAGTCTGTAAATTCATTCATGAATATGTTTGCAGATGATGCAAAGATTGTGAAGAAAGTAAAAAACGAGAACAATGGTAGAGAACTTCAGGAAGATCTAAATAGTCTGCATGAGTGGTCAGAAAAGTGGCTAATGAAATTCAATACTTCAAAATGTAAGGTAATGAGAATGGGTACAAGTACAAGAAGGCCCAAGGTTGACTACTAGGTGGCTGGAGTACAACTTCAAGAGACAGAAAATGAGAGAGATCTAGGAATAAACATACTGGCAGAAATACATATAAATGGCATAGTAAGGGCAGCATATGCATTCTTATCAAATGTAAGG
>JAXCGZ010005863.1:0-2500 GCA_037179515.1 Halocaridina rubra | reverse complement strand
TAGATGTGCACTTTGTCTCTTGTTCCAGCATTTCATTTGTTAATTCATCTGAAGCCACTTTTAGCATTTCCTCAGTGTCTTCTTTAACCAACTTCAGATAATGGTCGTTTGTCACTGGTCCTCATCTGTATTATTTTTAGAAACAATTTTTCATTTCCTTTTTTACTGATGCCTACCATTGATGTATTGATTGGTGACAATATTCCAAGCCAACGTCAATTTTCAGATTGTAACCAGGTCAATATTTTTTAGGTTGTCAAATATTCCCATTGCCATGGCACACCATCTTGGTGTTGAAAGGAATCTTTTCTTCATTGGATTCTCGATGCAGTTCATTGTAAAATTATTTATCCATAAGAATATTTTATCCTCCAGCAGTTTTTTTTCGTCAATCTTATCGCTTTTACAGTAGCAGATCTTTGAACAGACGTGCAAACTGTTTTTAAGAATGATCTGGATTATCATATGAGAAAGATTGAAATTAGACATTGCTTTAGCAGTTTGCGATCTCATTTCTAAGTCAGTAATATGATCTAGGCGTCCTTCACTGTAACACCACACCCTCATGTCCTCCCTCACCTCATCCATAAATCTCTGCTTTGGCCCACCTCTCCCCCTCCTGCTTACAGCTCCGTCTTCAGCAGCTTTCTCCCAACGTGCTCCTCATCCCTTCTCATTACATTCCCAAACCATCTCAGTGTCACCTCTCAACATGTGCCCAAATCATTCTACCCACATTTTCCCTCTAATATATATAGTCTTTATCCTAGCCATCCTCGTCACACCCAGAGAAAACCGCATCATCTTCATCTCTGCCACCTCCAGCTTTGCCTCCTGTTCTTTTGTGAGTGGAACTGTTTCCAAGCAATACAACATAGCAGGTAACCTAGGACACATAATTACTGTGCCAAGGCGCTACCAACTACACCACAGAAGGTCTAAATGAGAAACCAACCATACAGCTTAACTGCTATACTAGGAATGAATGCATTCTATCTGAATCCCTTTTTGTTCATATTACAATTTCCCCCAACCTCACTCGTGGCTTCGTTTTCGCATTTAATTCAAATCCCAGTCTAACTAGGAATCAACAATAATCAAATAAGCACATTACCATATGTGAAAACAAACACACACACACACACACACACACACACACACACACACACACACACACACACACCCACACACATATATATATATATATATATATATATATATATATATATATATATATTCTATTTATCTTTTCGAAGCTTTGACAAGTACAACATCATCATCAAAATAATAATAATAATAATAATAATAATAATAATAATATAATATAATATAAAGCACTTCGTACATTTAAGTATGAAGTATGTTAGCCGTATTTATGACACTCAAATGTTTGTTTTAATATGTGTATAATATCACACGATTCTCATTAATTTCAAAATACTTGTAGACAATTTCTTTCAATCAACAATATATACACTGCGTATATTGTACCTGGATCTGACTCAGAAAGTCCCAGATTCTACTTTTTCCTTCGCCAGAAACGCTTACAGCCAAGAAGTAAAAAGGATTTGCCTTCCTATGTTACACTATTTTGTCCTCATTATGGAAGTTGACATATATAGGTTGGGGTTGGGGAATTAAGGCTGAATGCTTTTAAAAACGCCTTGCGGTTGCCTCGAACTCGTTTTTTTTTTTTTTTTTTTTTTAGTCGAGTGCTCTAACCACTACGCTACCGCGATTTCCAACTTTATATATGATTTGTGGTAGTGGATACATTGCCTGGCTTTATCCCAATAAGTCCCGATTTTGATTCCATTTTGAGGGATTCGTATAGTTTCTCTACACCACTACAACATAGAATAAGAGTGAGAGGGAGTTAAGTGTGTTGAATAGACACTGTCACCTCAGTGTGCTCATTGGGTACACTCTTTAGATGTGTAGGGCCATTGCTGGAACGGTATGTCTTTCAAGATACTGAGATTTTATGAGCAGAAAATGTGATCCTTTTATATTTTTTGGAGAGAGAGAGAGAGAGAGAGAGAGAGAGAGAGAGAGAGAGAGAGAGAGAGAGAGAGAGAGAGAGAGAGAGAGAGAGAGAGAGAGGCAATTTAAAGAAGGGTGGAAGGAGAAGGATATTGTAGAAAAAAAGATAGAAATCGATAAAGTTGAAATATGAGAGAGAGAGAGAGAGAGAGAGAGAGAGAGAGAGAGAGAGAGAGAGAGAGAGAGAGAGAGAGAGAGAGAGAGAGAGAATGTGCATAAATGGGAAATGAGGAGAGAGAGAAAGAGAGAGTGACAAGAGGAAAACAGAGAGAGGTAGTGCATAAGAGTAAAGAAATAGAGAGAGAGAGAGAGAGAGAGAGAGAGAGAGAGAGAGAGAGAGAGAGAGAGAGAGAGAGAGAGAGAGAGAGAGAGAGAGAGAGAGAGAGAGAGAAACTGATAGAAGGAAGAAAATGAAAAAACTTGAAGATGAATAAGGGTAGAAAAGGGACAGAAATCG